>SNQJ01S0010547.1:31109-64398 GCA_010110895.2 Picea sitchensis
TACAAGCTCTTTTTCAGTAAACTCTTGAATGACTACATCATTCGCAGGTCCTTCCAGGCATTATTCTACTGCGGTGCTAACCTGCTCCAGTTCTGCTCCTTGGACTTCTACCTTTGTAAACAACTGATAGGCCTTATCTTGCATAGGTTGAAGTTTCTAAGTTATCTCCATAAATATCCTCTGGATAGTATGGATTTGTTGCTGGGCGGTTCGTTGCTCTTGAGATCTCTTCATTCTCTCCACAATAGGCAGGGCTTTCAGCTGTTCCTATAGTGTTTCTGTGTGCTGCTTCACTTCCTGGAGTTGTGACTCTAGTGCCTGCAATTTTGGATTCTCGTTAAGTTTCTCATATGTTTGGGCACTGCGATCAGTGAATTTCTTGCATTCTAAGGTTAGGGCCTTTAGCCTTTCAACTGCGCTCCTGATAGTTTCTTCTCTTTGGTCCTTTACCTCTTGTGGGGTCTCGGGCATAGTGTGTAGTTCTAGTTCTGTGATGCATTGTTGTAGCTACTGGATCACTTCTTCAAGTTTCACTACTTGCTTCATGATTTGATCCTCTTCCTTTACTTCTATGACAGTCACATAACATAGTGCTCTATTGACTGCATCCTTTACTTCGAGTTGCTCGGCGAGCAATTGTTCCTTACCTTGCTGCAGTTGTGCCTTTTCTTCATCGAAATTCGCTTGGAGAGCACTCTTTTCTTGTTCGGAAGCTCGACATTGTTCTACAAGTACTCCCTGTACTTGTACCAAATCCTAGGTGGCTTGCGTTGTTTCCTCTTGTGCTTGTCGAAGGCGAGCTTCTACTGTATCAGTGAGCCAGTGGATTTGCGATGTCTCATCTCCCAGTTCTAGTGTTCCCAATGATAGAGGCACAGTAGGGACTGCATGGTTGGACTGTAGTGCCTGCTACAATCCTTGGAGTTCGACCTCAATTCTATTGTACATCATCTCCTGCTTAGCTTCTTGATTTACTTCTATCTCCAACAAAGCATTGTTTAGGACTGCTATGATGAAATTGAAATCATCAGAGGTGAGGATGGTCTGCATCTTAGTTATAGGGGATTTTTATCTCTTCCAGGAGGAAGGTTTCATGGGGGAAACCTTCCTTTTCTTCGAGGGGTCCTCCTCATCTCTGGGCAGTGTTACTTCACCTCTCCTTTGTTCAGCTTTTGTTCCATCTATCTCTTCACCATCACCTCCTTGTGCTGGTGACATGGAAGCACTCTTCACCAAGGCACTACGTAAATCTTGTACCACGTTAGTCTTCTTTTTTTTGCTAGGTCCGGGTGTATCCTGCGCAACTTCTAGGCTGTCAATGTCGGATATCTCCACAGGGTCGGCTTGAATGAGGAGGTTAGCGGACCATTCCTTAGTAATCTCCTCTAGGTCCTCCTCTGTCAGCTTGTAATAGGACTGAATTTGTTGCTTATGCTCGTCAGCTCGCACTGTGATATAAAAGAAATGTCAATCAGCGTTGAACTTCATCAAAGGCCTGAATCGGTGTATAGTGTTCAGCGTCAAGTGAGGCTCCGACTGTATTACTATATTCAGTTGATTGTAGTATGTATGGAATACGAAATTTGACTGCCATTTCTCATTCATGTCACTTGAGTACCACAATGTACCAAACTTTGTGGCCAATGGTTCAAACGGCTCGACGTTCGGGAAGGTCACACCTTCCAACATATCCTAGGCAATGAAAGTGATCAGGATCAATAGCCAACTGAAATGAAATTCTTACCCTTGATCCTGGGCTTCTCTGCAGTCGAGTTCTAATTGGTTCACCAGTTACTTTTCCCAATTCATTTGTAGGCCCTCTGTGCACTTCCCTGCGAGGTCGACTTCAAAACCAGTCACTTGGGTGGGTCGGTTCTTACGAACTAAACTTCCTACGATCATCTGACAGGTGAGGCACACTGCGCCATTCTGAATAGAGGCTACCTTGTAGCCTCACGTTCCTTTCTTGACATCATCATAGGTGTCCTTGATCCTTTATGAAAGAGAGCGGTCCATGGTTTTTCTAGGATAGAAGTCATGTGGGTCGGGTCCTTGCATACTCAAACTCGTGATCCAATTGATCAAGGTTGGATCAACTTTGATATGGTGGTTTAGCCACAAATATCCACCATGGTAACAAGATAGAAATATCTCGACACATGCATTCACCTCTTGTTGTCTTCYGAAGTGGGGAATTTTCATGTCGTTGAGTAGAGTGGACTGTGTGAGGTTATGGGTCCATGCTTGGGGAATTACCTTTGAGTGTTTCCCTTTTTTTCTATTCAGATACTTATGTGGGGATAACATGTTGTAGACTTTACGATCAATGAGGTTGAAGTCGCTAAACTTCAATGCTACGATCTTATCTTGGTCTACTCACACTGCCCGTATCCCCTTCAAAAGGTACACAGTGACCAAGGAATACTTGAAACCTCTAGGTACATTGTCACAGTTTACAACACCGCTTAAAGGTGGTATATATGTAGGTAGAATAGTCGAGATCAATTTAGCATTCGCTACGTCATCCCTGTGCTTAGTTCGCTTCTCATTAGATGACCGGGATGATCCTGCTCTACGAGAAGTGGATGGAGAGGCTGGCAGTTCTCTCGTGGATGATGCTTGTATACCTATAGACATCGACATGACTCTTTCAGTCATGAGGTCGATCAAAACTTCCTCAACAACTCTTTCTATAACACTCAACTCATCTGACATACACGCTCGAGGTTAAAAATCTCATGTTTAGGGGGTATCTTACACAGAGTAACGAGATAGAGAGAAAAATCACGATGATCACTATATAAACTCAACTTAGTCTATGGGCTCAAATTCTCAATTGGAAAAAGTGTTCTTGGTGCATGGCGTGGTGGGATAAATAGGTAACTTGACAATGGGTCGCTTGCAACGGGTATGAGGCCTTCATTAACTTGGTTCTGTCCATTATGGTGCAGTCCAAATGGTCAAACGGTGAGTTGGCTAGCCATAAATGGATTTCTATCCATTTGGAGCATTGATCTAACGGTTATAATGTCCCTAACAACTATTTTTCTTCATCATGGCAAAGTGCCATGTGTCGTTGTTCTAATATCCTAGCGAAGCTCCAATTTTGCAATTTTTCCCACTGTGAGGTTCCCTATGGAGCCTTTAGAAACTTATCAATCGTGGCTCTCTTCTTACTTAACTTTCTAGCCTTCTTCCCAGTGAGCTTCATCTCAGTATTCCTTTTTCCATTCTGATTCTTGTCTTCTTTTGACATAGTCACTTCGTGCTGCTGAGATTCTTCCCTAGGGTTCCAGGATAATACTTCTTCTTTGTTTAAGATAGGTACTTCAATATTCTGTGGATCCTCTAGTGTTCTTGAAACTTCGACATCTAGGTCTCTAGTGTTAAACAACTTTGATATGTTCTCATGTTCTTCAATCAAGTGTGCGATCCTTCTAGTCATGAAATCTTTTAATTCTTTCTTCTTCTGTTCCAAAAATTATTCTTCTTCCTTTCGTCTGGCTTGATCTCTGTTGATCCAAGGTTTCCCTAGTAACATGGTAAATGAGGCGTTGTTCTCAGTAAATTTAATAATCTCAAAATATTCTTTTTTCGAAGTTCCATTAACAGTCATAGGTATCTGAGCGAGCCTTCCACATAGGTTTATCAGCTTTCCTATGAATAACACTATTCATCCTAATGGAGGGATCATAGCAGGATTCCCTATATCTTCCCAAGTTCTCTCTGTCATGATATTCACCTATGTTTCCTTATCTAGAACACAGTCAATGTCGAAGTCTCCTATTCTTGCTTCAAGGCATTCTTTTTCTTTGAAGATCTCCAATAATCTGACATGTCGGTGGTCATTCAGAGTTTTGTTTATTTGTAGCAATACTTTCTCTGATTGTTTTTGTGGTTCTGCTACTTCTGGATCTACCTTAGGGTTTTCTTTATTTAGATTCATTCCTTCTAGCTTAACAATCATTCTATGGAAATCCAACACTTCAGGGTCCATAGCTTTACAACAAATACAACTAGGTCTTTTCCCAGGGCATTCCTTAGCAAGATGTCCTAGTTTTTTGCAATTGTAACAAAGAGTTAATCCTCTCTTTCTCTTAAATGATCCCCAACCTTTCTTGTACTACATACTAGGATCATGGTAGCTAACCTGCAAAAAAATATTTCTAGGATCCTGCATACACTTATTACTCCAAACATTCTTTCTATGCATAGGTATAACATATTTTCACTGTTCATATCAGATATATTCATATCAAATCTTCTTTCATCTATTAATACCCTAGTTTTCAAGATAGGATAGAATCTATCAAACATACCTAGATTCATACTTTTAAAACAAAAATTTCCACTAATCTTACTTCTACAAAGAACAAAGCCTTCAGATCTATAACTTTTCACTATTCTTACCTTTATTAGAGCACAAAATTTACAGATCTTACCTCTTTTCTTCAGATAAAACTTCATTTCCTTAGCATAGATCTTGTCAGACTAAGTAGAGTACTGCGCACCAGAGAAATAGATCTACACACAGATCTTTCACAATTTTAGGTCAGATTTTTGCATAAAGCTTCTTCTTTCTCAGTTCCCAAAAATCACAGTTACAGGTCCCGACAACAGAACTATTTGTTTCCACAGGGGAAGACCTAGGGTTCAATGCTATAACAATGCACCAACAAAACCCTAACTACCGGTCCTTTCGGCAACACCTGCGAAGTAGATGAATTCTCACCCGAGGTAGAGGCAGGGGTGGTTGCAGGACTCAAGTCTCTGCAACCTTAGCTGTGACACAGATCTGTGATTATATTACTTAACAGAGAAATTAACATCAACAGTTCATCAATATTCAACCAATAACTACTGCACAGATAAAACAGAGCATTGCATCATTCACTCAGATAGATCTGATGTATTTAAGTACTTTATAAAAACAGGTAGGTCAAATCTAGCAGATCAAGCACTAAGCACCCCCATATAGATCAAATCTAACATTCTTACACATCATTAGCACAAATCATAAGCAGATTTATCTATCTCTACCAAAGCACTTAGAAAAATAGGTTATAAACACATCAAGAAAAGAACAAACTGGAACAACACAGTGTTTACGTGGTTCACCCCCACCCTGGGACTACGTCCACCAACTCTTCTTATTTATTGTTTTCAATCAATTGGTTACAAGCATAGAGCCTCAAAACCCTACTTCGCCTAGGAAAGGAGATCTACGCAGCTCGTTAGATCCTCCTTCCCCGGTAGATCTAAGCACACAGACCTCCATAGCCTCTGATAATGACTTGCACTCAGCTCTGCAAGTCTCACACAGTATGGACAGAGCTCCTACAATCCTTAAATCACACAGATATGGAACTTAGCCATTCGTCCCTCTCTATATTGCCTAGAAATCTATATATATATTACAAAATAGGCCTAAACATGGGTAAACCCATGGGCCGACATCCCATGCCCGTTACATAATCCCAAAAATCGAAAAAGTACCCAAAAAAGGGCCCGAGATCTGTGATCTCCGCTTCATCTTGCGCTCCTCCTTCGACAGGTTGTCAATGTCCCGAAATAGGTCAAACTTGACTAGATCCCTCAAAACTTGGTCAAGGGACAACATCGTCCATGAGCCCAAATAGGACGAGTGCTCTAACCATCCTTTGATACCAATTTGTAACATACCCACCCCTTAAATACTCTTTTACAAAAGGGTGGGGCATAATAATCTTTGTTTTTGTTTTCCATCCAACTATCTCATCTCGAATCATCTCTAGGGTCCAACCTCGAGAGAGAGTGTCTAGTCATGAATCTTTCCAATATCTCGCATAATCCTCATCTAACCTATTGGCTAAGGGAAATTTTGGAGTTCAGGGTTCGGGGCTACTTTAACTCACAATCCTTCCAAAACACGAACTCAAATATCATGGATTGAACAGTCAAGAGGAGTCTCATAGGATCCATAGATCCATGGTCTAGGTCACTTCGTGGCTTCATCTTTCGAAGGCTTGGGAGCACTAACGCACATTATCCCCGATGCGTGAACTCCAAACTCTCCAATCCGACGGTAAATCTGGGTCTTGATAGATCCTTGTATCTATGGTCCAGATCACATTGCGACTTCAGGTTTCAGAGGTTTAGTCACACCAACGCATGATTCACTCGTCACACAAACGATGAAATCATAGATCCGATGGCTCAGGAGTCAAATCCCATGTACTTTATGATGGCCAATGGTAAGTATAACCCTTGGTTTCCTCCAAGCAGATCTCATCCGTTCATCCCTTAGACAGGGGAATACCTTCCCTTCCAAGACCTTCACATCACCATTTTCCTGGGATTCATGCTGAATGGGTTAGGGACTTGGCCCTAGAAACTCACATGGAAAGGGGGTCTGGGAGAGGTACCCTTCTTCATATGGGTGGTTTCAGGTAGGCACGAGATCTTCTATCTCAACTGTGAAATGTTCTATGCCCTGGAAAGCCTCTGGGATTAGGTTGGACATATGGTCTATCATCGGGGAGTGTGAATTCATAAGGACATGGAAACATACAAATAACATAACCATTTCATATATAACATGATTGTAAAATGCATGTATATATATAAGACCAAATAATCATTCATCGTTCTAGTTCAACAATTGAAGCAGGGAAAAGAATTATCAGAACCAGTCAATGTGAAGCAACTACTAGAAGGGGTGCCCATTTCGACCCAACCGTAGGCTTAGTCACTCCAAACGGATTTACCACTAGCCACCCCCGATCTAGACCACGATGCTTTGCAACATATCATTTTCTTCTCACTCAACCACAGTAGGGACGAAGGTTACTCTCCTCTTCCTACAGGATCCTAGCAATGGTTTACACGATACCAAGAAAGTATGACTAGCCTCGTTTATCAACTTGTATCCAAAACCTTCTCTACCATTTCCTATATCCAAAACACTTAGTTTTTCGAATCTTCCTTGAATCCACGAGATTCACTTCCCGTCTCTATGCTCTTCGCAGGCGTGTTTTTTTTTCCCCTTCCCGCCACACCTTCCTTTCTCACCTCTTTCATCAAGGTAGTGTGTGGCTCAAATTCCCAGTCCGTGGTCAGGTATGGAAGCCTTACAGATGAGTGTTATTCCCCATCCCCTCATTAACTCTTGAGGAGGTCTTCCCACCCACCAACCTGATTGTAATTCATTTCTGGGTCAGAGGACAGTTCTAGTCCTAAGCAATTAAATCTAGTAAGGATTGGTTTGGTGAAGGTTAACACAACCATTCCTGGTCCCCTTCACCCTCTCTTTGTGTATCATTCGTGGTCTTTTCAAGTACACCCCCCCTCCAATAGTCATGCAACACTTGTCCATTTTCTTAGTAATTAATTAGGTTCACATTTGTTTACCTTTCAAACAAAGGTCCATCGAATCAATATTCACACATTTAAAGTTTGCCTTAGTCTCTTAGCCATTTATAGTTATATTTACAAGCTGGGGGAAACACAGTGTTATAGGTTCCCAGGCCCTAATTGACGTATCTATTGTTTGAGCTTCTACTTGATTTTGATGGAAAATTGGTAGGTCCTGCCCAAGGATGAGACTACATAAATTCCATTTCGGGCTAGATGTATCTATGCAGAGGATTGCGATACTTTAGCACTAGATGTCACTCTGAATCTTTGATACCCATATTGGTGCACAAGGTATGAAATATATTTGTGAACTTTGTCACTTCTTGGTCTCTTCCTTATTTGTGAACTCCATTTGGTATACAAATCGTCATAAATTTCGACAGGGTGGTATTTTTCCTTAATAACATCCCTGAAGGATTCCCAGGTGGCCATGACTGTAAATAATGAGGGTTTCTCTATTTCCTTTTTCTCACAAAACATTTCCCAACAATATTTGACATGGGGAATGACTTTGAGGAGCAAAAAAGTAATATTTTCTCTATTTGAAAAGTTATGGATAAAACAATACCCTTCTAGTAGATTCAACCACTTATCTAGAACATTTGCTTCTATCTATCCTTCAAATATAGTAATATAGAAGTCAATTTTGTACCTTGAAGGGGGCAACACGTCCGCTCGAGGAAGATGCATCGCTTGTTGGTATTCATCGAAGGATTTGTGCGAAACTATCCATCATCTCATTCCTTTGTTGCATGAGGGATTCCTGAAGCAACATTTTGAAAGGTTCTCTTGTCCCTTCATCTTTCTTTTCTCCTGCCACTACCACTGATGAGGGGTAGTGCCTCAAAGCAGGCGTGAGTTATGCGATGTATTATTCAAAAGGGGACCTGAAATGACACCTGAACTGTGTGGCTACAACAACTGTACCTTAAGATGCTTTTCTTAGGATCTTTGTAGTGAGACATAGAATGTACAACATTATCTAGCCACTAATGAGGGGTAGCGCCTCAAAACAAGTGTGATTTATCCAATGTATTATTCAAAAGGGGACCCGAAACGATAATTTCACTTGGTGGCTACAAAAAATGTAATTTAATATGTTTTTATTATGCCCTTAGTAGTGACAGACAAAACATACAATACTCTCTAGTCACTAATGAGGGATAGCAGCCTAAAACAAACATGTGTTATGCGATGTATTATTAAAAAATGAACCCGAAAGGGTACCCGCACTGGGTGGATACAACAAATGTTACTTAGTGTGTTTTTATTAGGCAATTATAGTGACACATAGAATGTACAACATTGTCTAGCCACTGATGAGGGGCAACTCCATGAATCAAGCATGAGTTCTATGATGTATTATTCAAAAGGGGACCCGAAAGGATACCTACACTAGGTGGATATAAGAGTTATAACTTAAAATGTTTTGATTATCCCCTTTGTAGTGAAAAATAGAATGTAGAGCATTGTTTGGCCATTGATGAGAGGTAGTTCCTTGAAACAAGTGTGAGTTATGCGATGTATTATTCAAAAGGGGACCTAAAAGGGTACCTACAATGGGTGGCTACAATAACTGTAAATGAATATGTTTTTCTTAGGCCCTTTTCAATGAAACACAGAATGCAAAATGTTGTCTTGCTGCTTATGAGAGTTATTTCCCCCAAAAAAGCATGAGTTCTATGATGTATTATTCAAAAGGGGACCCAAAAGGGTACCTTCACTAGGTGGCTATAATTGTTGTAACTTAATATGTTTTTCTTAGGCCCTTTTCAGTGACACACAGAATGTAGAATACTTTCATGCCGCTGATGAGGGGTAGTGCCTTGAAGAAGGAATGATGTATGTGATGTATTGTTCAAAAGGGGACTTGAAATGGTACCTGAACTGTGCGGCTACAACAACTGTAACTTAAGATGTTTTTCTTGGTATCTTTGTAGTGACACATAGAATGTACAACACTACCCGACCACTAATGAGGGTAGCACCTCGAAACAAGTGTGAGTTATCCAATGTATTATTCAAAAGGGGACCCGAAACGATACTTTAACTCATTGGCTACAAAAAATGTAATTCAATATGTTTTTCTTAGGCCCTTAGTGGTGACAGACAAAACATACAATATTCTCTAGTCACTAATGAGGGGTAGCACTGTTAAGCCCTAATATTGGCTCATTACCCCTTAATTGGGGATGAGGGGTAGCACCGTTAAGCCCTAATATTGGCTCATTACCCCACTACATATTAGATTAGTAATGCTATTTTATTTATGTCGGGCTTTTAGGCCATTAGTTGTAATTTAGATTAGTAATGTTATTTTAATTATGTCGGCTTTGTGGGCCATTATTGGTAATTATACCTCCTAGTCTCCCATATACCAAGGAGACATTTTCATTTTGAATCATCCTGCACTTGAACATTTAATTGGGATAAAATGAGGTTGCCCCCCTCAAAGAGGCTTATCATCCTAAATTATCTATTTTTCAAGGTTTTGAGTACTTTTTCTGAGGTTTTATGCTATATTGATGTTTGGTTCTTAACACATGTTCCAGGTCTTAGGGTTTCTCTCCCACATCTAAGACACCGTGGAATTTTCGCTATAAATTTTTTCTACAATGCTCGTATGAACGACTTGTATGATATTTAGTAGACAGATCAATGTACGTTGGTGTAAAAAATTCAGCTCCTGAGGCATATACTTTCGGAGATACAACCCGCATAAGATAGGGTCTGAATCATCCTGAAATGAGTTATTACGAAATTTTTTCTATGTTTTCTCAGAACGCTTCGCATCTTTAAACATAGGATATTTAAAGAAATTAGTAATGTATTTCTGGTAAAAATTTCAGCTTCTGGTCATCTTAGAATTTGTAGATACACCTTGTGTAATATATGGTATCCTGACTAGCCCCATTGACTAGTCTCAGAAGGTGTTACAGGTAAACAATCATAACTTGTTGCTAAAGTATCCAAATTGAGTGGACTGGTTGCATTGGATCGCGGGATACCAGAGTATTTTGGGTGTGAGTTTCACAATTTTATATCAATTATTGTGTATAGGGCACACTGTACAATTTCTCTCTCCTCGAAAGGCCAAAAATCAGTAGTTGTGGGGAAGTTACCATAATTTCCACTTGGCATCCAATTTTGATCAAACTTGCAACATTGCAGAGAAGAAATATCGTGAGAACTGAAGATAAAGAAAGTTTCACAATGTATGTATTGAAACTCTTGGGAGATATAACATAATACATATTGTCTAGAAGAACCACCCCAAATCAAGGTTCAAAAGGGATACTTTGGTCAACATGCCACCCAAAGGGAATTTCTACACCAAATAAGCCCAAAATCCTACTTGGACTCTTGATACAGAAGAAATGTGTAGGGACATAAATGATTTACAAAGAAGATAGTAACAAAAAGATGAACTACAAGAGATGATGAGGGTCTAGCAGAGACTTGAAGTATTTGGTACCATAACGTAGAAGACACTGAAAAGTGAAAATGCATCCCGTGAAATTCATGATGGACACAAGGAAGGTGAATCACAATAGAGAAACTCCAACTTGGTTTTGAAGACCAACCACGCTCCTAAGATTGACATGAGGAAGTTTGACAAGGACCCAACCACATGATACTCGGGATGGAGCAATTTTGATCTCCATAATGTGCCATTGATACACAAAAGGTACAAATTGTTTTATATTTAGAACCTAATTTGTTTGAAATGATGGCTCTTTGTTCTCTCAAATCACTTGCCACTTGGACACTTTTCACGGAAGAAATGATAGCACACTATGAGGATATAAGGAGCAATACCTTCTTTAGCCAATTGATGAATTTCAAGCAAAAGGGTTCTAATGAGCACATTGAGAACTTCCAAAGGACAAATATAAAGGTAACCCATATTCCGTGATGAGCACTTGATTGATGTATTCATAGAACTTCAAAGGATAATATTCAACATGAGGTTCGGCTTTAGGAACCCAAATCATTGAGAATGCATTTATGGCAAGAAATGTTGAAAGTAAAAATATGGCTATGGCTACTAGAAGGACCTATCCTAACATCTATAGAGAGAACAATGCCATTTCTCCTAAAACACTCAACCTACAAGGTTGACACCTCAAATTGAGGAAAGAAAAGCAAAAGGTTTCTATGCTTTAATTGTGACAACAAGTGCACTAAGGGACACAAGATGCCAGGAGAAGAAATTATTCTACATAGATTGTGAAGAGGAAGAAGAACAAGAACAAGAACCATCTCAAGATGAAAATATAGAAGCAATTTCGTTTGAAGAAGCGGCGATTCCCACGATATCGCAGTAATGCATTGGTTGGAATTAGTAATCCTCAAACCCTCAAGATCAAGGATACATCAAAACAGTGTATGTAATGGTTCCAATCATTAGGAACAGTGTCTTTAATTTTCAAGAACTTTTCAAGAAATTTTTATTGAAAGGAAAAAAAATTGAGCGAGAGGTATCACAGTGGAAGCCCTAAGGGTGATACTTCTAACCAAGACAGACAAAATGTTGACAAAGGCATCAAGGTGACATTGCATAACTATAGTTCACCAGATGTTCAAACATCTAACATCTATTCCCTCAAGATCTCCAAAGGATCATTGATAAGAATTCCAAAGTATTTGAAGATATTCCCAAAGTTGTCCCACCCACTCTAAATCTCATGATCATGAAATCTCACCTAATTCCCCTGAGTGTTCTTTCCAACATCGCCACAATGGCATACCCCTATGCCTTAAGAGTGAAATTGAGCTGGTTGAAGAAATGTTAGAGGTCGACATTAGACCTTAGCCAAAGTTCCTACTCCCACTGCTGGTAATGGTATTCAAGAAAGATAACCATGGCGTATGTGTCCATATTAATGTGAGAGCTCAACAAGATCATTTATAAAGATAAGTTTCCAATTCCCTTCATCATTTGAATTGTTGTACGAATTACATGTAGAAATCTATTTCACAAAATTGATCTTCGCTCGTGTATCATCGATCAGAATGAAGGAAGAAGATATTCCAAAAAACAATGTTCTCAACTCATGAAGGCCATTATGACCCTTGCCGCCTTTAGCCTTACAAATGCACCTTCACATTCCAAGGGTTGATGAATTCCACAAGCCCTTCGAAAACGAAGTTAGTATTTTGATGATACTAATTCATAGCAAGTCTTGGGAGGATCATGTGCTTACATGTTGACAAGGTGCTACAATCCACTAAAAGGAGCAACAACTATATGTGCTAAAACCATCCAAATGCTCTTTGGAGTAAAAGAGTAGAGTATTTGGGTCATATTGTATCTCATGAAGGTGTCAAGGTAGATCTCTAACAAGATTAAGGCCATGATGGATCTGACGATTCTGAAAACATTAAAAAATCTTAGAGGATTTTGGCGTTTGACAGGTTACCACCGCAATTTGTTCATCCATGGAAGAATAGAAGCACCTTTAACCGAACTAACTAAGAAGGATGCATTGGACCTGCAGGTAAATCAAAGATTTTGAACAACTTAAAGAGGTGATGTGTGCGCCTTGACCACCTGTATCTACAAACCTTTATCAGTGGGAATGTGATGCCCTCGAGGAAATGGAATTGGTGTCAGCCCTAATGCAAGAAGGAAGGCCCCGGCTTTGAAAGTCGACCACCAAGGGAAGAGACTTACAATGAAACCCATTGATGAGGAAGGAAATGATGGCAATACTACATGCATTGAAAAAATGTATGCCCTACCTAATAGGTGGTGGCACTTCTGCTGTCAAAACATCATGATAGTTCAAAATTTCTTTGAAAAAAAGACTATCTTCGTAATAAGAACAACAAAAATGGGTAACCAAGATATTGGGCTATGACTTTGAAATCGCCTATAAAAAGGGAAGAAAATGTTGTATGTGATGCACTCTCAAGAAAGGATGAAGATGTGTTGAGGCCTTTGTGCTATCTCAATCATCCAACCCGCATTGGATAATAGGAAGTAAGGGATGAATGGAAAACACCAAAAAAGTGTGGACTCTCATTCAGTTGTTGCACCGTGATTCTAGTGCATCGATACATTTACATGGAAAAATGATTATGGCGGGCTACAAAGACGCTTATATTTATGTAAGAACTCCCAAATCAACAAAAGGTACTATTGGAATTAAAATTCCTCCAATAGGAGGGCACTCGTGATTTTTGAAAACCTACCATAGGAGTCAAAGGATTTTTGGGATGGCCTTAAAACTGATGCTCAAAAGGTTGTATGTAATGTGGTTTGCCAACAAAATAATATAGAAACAATTAAGACCCCGTGTCTTTTACAACCATTATCCATCCCAAGTCGGGCCATGGAGGAGGTTTTATGATTTCATCATTGTGGTTAACAAAGTCCTAAGGAAAGAGGTCAATTAAGCAGGATTGTTGATAGATCAACAAGCATGCACACACTTTGTGCACTTTCCATCCCTTCAAAGTTGGGGTAGTTGCCACCGCATTCATGGAGATAGTTCAAAGTCTACGTGGAAGCCCAAAGATTGTTGTAATTGATAGAGATCCCATATTCACTGACATTTTGGACATAATTATTTTCTTGTTTGGTACTCAATTGGCTCATAGCTCATCCCATCATCCTCAACTGATGGACAAACCGAGATAGCGAACAAATATGTCTAGGAAGGCTACCTTCGTTGTTTTGTCTCCTGACAACAAACACAATGGTTCAAATGGTTACCCTTGGCGTATCGGTGGTATAACACTTCCTTTCTGATTAATCGCAACAAAAATGACACCATTTATGGCACTTTATGGATACCATCATCCTTCCATCACTTCTTCTCTAAAAGAAAAATTTAAAGTTCAAGAAGTGGAAGATAACATCGAGAATCAAGAACAAATTCTACAAATCTTAAAAGACAAACTATTCATGGTAACAAAAATCGCATGAAACAACAAGGCAGATCAACATCGTATGAAAGAATTCTTGAAGTAGGGACAATATTTCAAGTCTACAAAATCCATACAAACAGATGTCCCCAAGCAATCCAAGAAGGATAATAAATTATCACCAAAGTACTCATGGCCCTTATAAGGTGTTGCAAAGATTGGTACTATGGCATACAAATTGAGCCGCCTGCATATTCATGAGTACACCCAGTTTTCCGTTTCATGCTTAAAGAAGGTTATGTATGCATAAGATCTCAGCTCAAAACTATACTGCTTAACTCTTGACGAGGAAGGAAAAATCATATTGGAGCCTGAATCCACTGATTGACACAAGAATTCGCCAATCGAGGAATAGATCCATTTCAGAGTCCATTAAATGGAGGAAACTACTCAAATTTAAGATTCCACTGGGAAGATGAATATTTTATACGTATATCCGTGAAGTTACTCGCTATCAGGGACAACACTTTGTTCAAGGGGAGGCACACCTATTGGCTCATTACCCCCTTAATTGGGGCATATTAGATTAGTAATGCTATTTTATTTATGCTCTAGTTTTAGGCCATTGTAATTCTAGATTAGTAATGTTATTTTAATTATGTCTAGCTTTAAGCCATTATTGGTAATTATACCTTTATCTCCTATATACCAAGGAGACATTTTCATTTTGAATCATCCGTATGTGAACATTTGCTGGGGGTGTGTTGAGTACGTCAAGAGGCTTATTATCCGGAATTATCTCTTTTTTAAGGATTTGAGTACTTTTTCTGAGAATTTTCTATGCTATATTGATGTTTGGTTCTTAAAAGCACCCTAAAACAAGCATGCGTTATGTAATGTATTATTAAAAAATGGACCCGAAAGGGTACCCACACTAGGTGGATATAACAAATGTAACTTAGTATGTTTTTGTTAGGCAATTTATAGTGACACATAGAATGTACAACATTGTCTAGCCACTAATTAGGGGTGGGTCCATGAATCAAGCATGAGTTCTACGATGTATTATTCAAAAAGGGGACCCGAAGGATACTTGCATTTGGTGGATATAGAAACTGTATCTTAAGATGTTTTTCTTAGGCCCCTTGCAAAGGACACACAAATGTGCTAACAAGGCTCCTGCAAGATGATGATGGGTAGCACCCCCATGTCGCTAAATATATGTCGTTATAATAACGCTGTAGTAATTTGCCCAACCATTTAATTGTCAAACCGGGGTACGGACTAACGGGGTTAATGCACTGTATATGCAGACTGAAGTAGAACTAATCTTAATCTAATCTATGTTGCTGAAATCAAACCGATCTAAGAAAGCATTGAAACACTAACTAGAAATCATGAAATTGCCTAAGGGAAATACAACATGTGAAGAAGTTAACAACAATGAGTCACAATATATCAATCTCAAATCATATTACAATAGCAAATGACAAAACATGAAAGAATAACAAGCTAAGAATCTCCTTCTCCCCGACATAATCACATCCCAATTCCGATTGAACTGCACTCTAATTGTCTAATTGACTTTCATGAAGAGAGAGCACCTCTTATATACATGTGAAGGAGATAACCATCTCATAATTGCAGATCCACTATTCTCTCAACCACTCTTAACTACTTTCCCATTATTACAAGACATGATCCCTTCAAATCCTCACACATCTCTCTCATATCTTACATAAGATTCTAACCAAATCTCCATGATCTTCCTCCTTGAAAAGAGGCTTTGAATAATTATCTCCTTTGGAATGATGGAAGAGATATTCGAGAAGTCTTTTTGAAATAATCCTTCACATATTCCTACAATACAAAGCTCAATAACATAATTGAGATATATATGAAAAACATGTATATTTTCTAATATTTAATCATAAACTCCACTTTTAATAATAAAATGAATAGTGGAAAATAATGATGTGAAACCCAAACGTATTTATGAAAATGATATGACTAAGGTTTAATTGGGCGATGAAATGTAAGGACAGTGAAGGAAAGGTGGATGAAAAATATGACATCGGAAGTCCCAACAATCTCGAAACATGGGTGAGTTCTCAATGTATTATTCAAAAGGGGACCGGAAAGGTACCTACACTAGGTGTCTACATCAATTGTAACTTATGATGTTTTTCTTAGAACATTTATAGTGGCAGACGAAACATATAGTACTATTTTTCCACTAATGAGGGGTAGCACCTCAAAACAATCTTGATTTCTCATATGTTCTATGGTGCTACCCCTTAAGCATTGTGAATAATTCCTCCAACAAGAACACATGCCCTTTTGTGGGATCTTTCAACTCTGAATGGTATTCCAAATTCCATTAGTAATTTTTTCACAAAGGGGATTGGTCTAGGGGCCTTGACTCTTCCCAAGAGGGGAATATACGATCTCTACCACTAAAAGAGGGTCTTGGTGCTAAATATTCCCTTTTCAAACTTTTTTTTTTATATTAAGAGTTTTTGTATTAAAATATCAATAGAATGTACATAATTGCCTTCATAGATATCATTCAACCCACATTACAAGCAATATCCATGGATTTCACTGGCCTTCCCAGAGGGAAACTAGGGAAATTATCGAAAAGGGCATACAAAACTAAGTCTACAAAAGCATAATAGTGTCAAGAATCTACAAAATTATACTAAAGAGTCAAAGAAAACCAGAGAAAGCATAATAGACCATAAAACCACAAAGAACTAGTCTAATAAAATAAAAGATAGTATCAAGCATCCATAGTATGCAAAAGACTTGGTTAATTGCTTTCTGCGTCATAGATACTTCTTTGTCTTGTGTACACTGATCAATCCTCCTGTGCAGTGTATTTAGTGTTGTCTCATCTTGCATCAATTCTAAAAATATTTTTAGAAAGTCTTTCAAAGATGTTTCCTTCTCTATTGGCCTCTCTAGAATGGTGCGATCATAAATCGGTGGTGTATTGTACACTGATGGTGTATTTGATGTTGAAGCTATCAAATCTGGTCCTAGTATCTCGTTCCTTTCTTGCTGATATGTTTCCATTTATTTTTTTGGATTGAATGCTGGCATGGGCTCAATTTATTTCTTTATCCATTGTTCCACTCCCTTTCCTTTCTCTATCACATTTGGTCCATTTCTCGTTCCATTGCGTGTAACAACTACTACTCTTGGATGATTTTTGTGTTTTTCAACGACTATCATCTGCAAGTTCTGGTACTGATTCTAATGTTGGGTATAATGTTGGTTATGATTCCCTATGGACTAACACCTCACTATTAGTTTAGGATAGTCTTTTGTCGCATGATCCAAGGCTCTACAATACATGCATGTCATGCAAGGATTTGGGAAATCTCTTGCTAAATGTCTTAGTTGATTGCAGTTGTAACAAAATATCATTCCTCTACCTTCTCGACCTCTGCCAAAAACTCCACATCCACACTAATTAAATCCTCTTAGAGTGTTATATTGTGTAATTCCTCCTTCTGTAGTGAAATTTTCTACCTGAATTTTGTACGCATCCAAACTTCACTCTCTCATCGAATCGAATGCGGACAATATTTCTCATTGTGTCCTACTGATTTGCAAAAATTAAAGAATTCATTTCTTGGGGTACTTTGATATTTTTGCAGTCAAGGGAAAGAATTCAGATGATGGCCCCATGTCTTACATATATCGCACTACCCTACTCCTCCTACCAATGGGTTTGGTTCTCTAGTGGCCATATACTGCGCAAAGGATGGACACTCTTCCTTCATATGGCCTTTTGTTTTACATGTTATACACAAAAAATGTTCACACTTTTCCTTTTCCTTCATTATCTTTGATAATTTAATTCTCAGCGCAACCAACTGTGACTGTTTCTACGTCATACCTGTGCCATCACCTATAGGAGATGCTTCCAATTTCATCATGATTTCCAAATATTCACCTTTTTTTTGTTAATGGACAATGAATGTGTGGAAATAGGCCGACTATAAACCATTATTGATGTTTCTCATCATGAATCTGAAAGGTTAACCTACCCATTACATCTTTAAAACTCTGGTCATAGTTCCAGACTGTCTCATTCTGCACTTGCTTAATTTCCTTCAGTTATATAATACATTGCAATTTATATTTCGGCTTCCTGAATTCCTTTAACAATGCATGTCCGATTTCTACCAAAGTTATTTACTATCCAGTTGGATTAGTTGTATGAAACTTCATATACCATGGCAGTGCAGAACCACTAAATGTTTTGGCCAACTACACGATATTCATCACCTCGTCCAGAAAATTCTTCGTAGTCCATATTGTGTCACATACAAAACAATGTTTCTTAGGGTCCTCCAACCCTGTTCCCTAAAACTCATGAATTCTTGACATATGATATATCCCTACCATTGTACTAGGTGTTGTACTGACCCTTGGTGATGTTGATTTTGTGTTGTTCCCACTATTCTGACTATTACTTTGACTTCCTCCACTTATTACAATTGTGTTGGAATAATGATTAATTTATCATATTTTAGATGTAATTTATTTTAGTATTATTGTTATTTTTTATGTCTACAAAGTATAATTAAGGTGAGGAAATATATTTGACAAATTCAAGGAGTGACTATTGGAAATATTATTGAGATATTGTAGGAGAAGATGATTTCCCGTAACATCTACTCTCATTGTATAAATTCATTCTTTGGTAATGAGAAAGATTGAGTTGAGTGCTCATTGTTATTGTATTATTTGCTCCATTATTTGATGGTGTATTTCTTCATTTGGTATCAGAGAAAATGTTCAGACTTGGAAACTATTTCATGTAGTGGAACCTCAAGTGGCAATGGATCTTGTAGCCACCTACGATGCTTTTGATCCTAAAATATAACATCAGGAAGTGCACTCGTGTTGTCATGGGATTCTCTTTCTGTTTTCGGCTTCCCATATCTCCTAGTTCTCCCTGGGCTTGAATCCCCTTCCTTGGAACTTTCCACCTTGGATTGAAGCCATTTACCCTGCATTCTGAACCAAATTTAATATTAAAAATCATCAAACAGGTAGAGGAAAATAGTCCTCTGAAACGTATCAAAAATTGCAGCTAGACAAACTCTTGTGTGTTTTTTTCATTTGTTTGAAGTGGCAAGGAGCAGAGATTTGTGCTTGAGAACCATGGCGGAGTCTGATTTGAGTTTGTTTTGGTTTCTTAATTTTAGAGAGATCAAGTGCGAACGAGTGGCTATCTGGTATCGTTTTCCTATGTGAAATCTCTGTGCAGCTTCTTGCTTGCTTGGTATCATTTTCCTATCTCCGAGAATTTGTTGCTATGATATTTGTTGTTCACTCAGTATATTACTTGTTTCCACCTCTATCTGTGCATGTGGAGTTGCTTTATTTCTGTGAACGTGTCGAGGAGTAACATAGTTTGTGTGGGACGAGTTGGTTCAAGTCCTTTTTCCTATATATGTGTGGCAGAGGAACCCTCTAGATTGTGGTATATATTTTGGTCTAAGATATGCATATTATTCTGGTAGAGGAGTAGTGTGGTGTAACATTCCACACCATGTAGAGGAGTGCATGATTCATCCAAGAAAAGAGGCGATTGAAGGTATAAGGTATGTGAGGTAAATCTAATTAAAACAATTGAATTAACATAGTTTAGTCATAAATGATTTTGATAATATGGTGATGGTGTTTATTTGTGAACTCAAATGTTTGTATGGATTATGACAAAGGTCATGTTTTAAAGAGGTTATGTTATATAAAAAATATATTGTGATTTGGGTAAAAAAAAGTTCTCTTCTTTGATTTGGTATCCAACAAAGGGAATCAGTGCTCTATGTTTATGAGAGAATAAATGTAATTTTTGTTAGTGAAGGGAGGTATAAAAAGTGTTGATTGTAATCCTTTGGAAGAATTGAGCTTTTATCTCTTCATTATACTCAAACATTAATAAAAGAATTATTTTTTGGTGGTGGTTGAGTCTTGATTTGTTTGGGACATTGGTTCTCATCGCAGGCGAAGTGGGAAACTTTGTATTGTTTTTGTGTATTATCTCTTATTCTCTCTCTCATTATTATTTATTCTTCATGGCGACAAGAAATATTGTGTTGCCTAAACTTGTTGGAACAAATTATTTCTATTGGAACAAACACATGCAACCAATATTCATCATTAAATATTTATGGGAGCTTGTAATTGATGGATATATGATCCCTTTTGTTGATGAATTCAAAACATTAAGTGATTATGACAAGAAATATTTAAAGGAAATTATTAAGAAAGATAATGAAGCACTTTCACTTATAGGGAGCACAGTTGAAGAATCTATATTTACAAGAATTAATGTTGCAAAATCATCGAAGCAAGCTTGGGATATTTTAAAGAATACATATGAAGGTGTGGTTGTAGCTATATTGCAAACACTAAGGAGAAATTTTGAAAATTCCAACATGCAAATTAATGAATCTATTCATGATTACATCACAAAGATGCAAGATCTTTTTAATCAGATGAGGTCCTTAGGTGAAGATGTTCCAGAAAGGAGACTAATTGAGAAAATTTTAAGAAGTGTTTTTCCCAAGTTTCAGATGGTCACCACTAGTATTATGGTTTCCAAAGATTTAAATACAATGAATATTGATGAATTAAGTGGATTTTTGCTTACTTTATAAGAAAATCAACCAACTGGAGACGTGGAGAATGCTTTTTCTATAAGGAATAGAGGAAGAGGAAGAGATAGAAGTCAATATCAAAATCAGATTCATAATAGAAATCCACAACAATCACAGAATTATCAAGGAAATGCATTTAGAGGAAGAGGAAGAAGCCCAAGTCCGTTTAGAGGAAGTTCAAGTCAATTCAGAGGATGAAGTAGAGACGGTTTTCTTGGAAGAGGAAGAGGAAGGGAAGGATCTCAATAATGACAAGGTCCAAAATGTCATTATTGTCATAAATATGGTCATCTTGAAAGAAATTAATATGCAAAAATTAGAGATATGGAAAACAAAGGTGCTAATACAGTTTTATATGAAACCAGGATTGAGAAGTTATTCATATCAAGTTTCACGGCACATAATGAAGAAAGTGAAGCATGGTATATTGATTTAGGATGTTCAACTCATATGACATCTCAAGAGGAGTTTTTTACTAAAATTAATGACAAATATTCTGGTAAAGTTGTATCAGGTGATTATAGAGCTTCAAAAGTTAAAGGGAAAGGTACAATTGCAATTCCAACATTGCATGGAAAGAAGAAGTTTATTGATGACACATTATTGACACCAACATTGAAGAATAACCTAATTTCTATAAGACAGATGATGGAGAAGAACTATAAGTTAGTATTTGATAACAAGGAATGTTTAATCATGGATAAGTTGAATCATAATGTAGTTGTGGAAAAACGAGAAATGACTGAAGATAGAATTTTCAAGCTTTCTTTTGATTCAAGTAAATCACAAAGTTTGAATGAAACATAAGAGATGGACAACAAGATTTGGCATTTAAGAATCAAACATTTGAATTTTTAGAGTTTGGTGTTGCTTCAAAAAAAGAATATGGTGAATGGTATTCCTTATATCAAGAATGATGATGAAGTGTGTGAAGGATGTACTTTTGGGGAACAACATAGGTAAAGTTTCTCAAATAGAACTTGGAAGTCTAGTGAACATCTAGCGTTGGTGCATTCATATTTGTGTGGTCCAATGGAGACAATGTCTTTTGGAAAGGCTTGTTATTTTCTCACTTTCATTGATTTTTTTCAAGGAAGACTTGGGTGTATTTTTTGTAGGAGAAATCTTAAGTGTTTTCCCATTTTCTTGAGTTCAAGGAATTGGTTGAAAATAAAAGTGGTTTCAATATTCTCACCCTAAGAATAGATAATGGGGGAGAATACAAGTCAAATAAATTCTTGAATTATTGCAGGAAGAATGGTATAAAGCGAGAGTTTGCCAATTTCTAATCTCCTCAACAGAATGGAATATCGGAGAGGAAAAACAGAACCATAGTTGAGATGGCTAGGAGCATGTTAAAGGATAAGTCACTTGGTAATGAATTTTGGGCTGAAGCAGTACACACATTAGTATACATTCTTAATAGATATCCTTCAAAGGCAGTGTTGAATTTGGCTCCCGAAGAAGCATGGTCAAGACATAAACCAAGTGTTGCACATATGAAAATTTATTATTGCATTGCATATGCACATGTTCTGAAGAAAAAGAGAAGAAAATTGGATGATAAAAGTGTGAAGTGTATTTTCATTGGTTACAATATTGAAACAAGAAGTTACAAGTTGTTTGTTCCTCAAGAAAATAAAATAATAATAAGCAGAGATGTTGTATTTGATGAGCAGGGAATTTATTAGTCAAAACTTGTATAGTTGAAATTAAAAGAAGATATAGTTACTATTGATGGTGAATCACATTCTAATTCAGTAAAGAAAGATGAAGTTAAGAAGAAACCTAAGTGGTTTGAAAGAAGTCATTCTGAAAGAAATATGTTAGATATAAATTTTGAAAGAAGGATTACCAGATCCCAAAGTAATCTTGTGAATTATGAACTTATGACATAGGTAATGAAGATGGATGAACCACAAAATTATGAATAAGCATCAAGAAAGAAATAATGGAATGAAGCTATGGAAGCAGAGTTGAATTCTTTGGTGAGAAATGATATATGGGATTTGGTGAATTTACCAAAAGGTACAGAGGTGATTGGTACTAAATGGGTTTATAAAACCAAGTATAAATCATATGGAACAATTGATAAGTATAAGGCTCGTTTAGTTGCAAAAGGTTATGAACATAGCTAAGGCATTGACTATACTGAGACATTTTCCCCAGTGGCAAAGATGGATACAATAAAGATGGTTCTTGCATTAGTTGCTCAGTATAAATGGAAAAAGTTTCAAATGGATGCTAAGTCAACTTTCTTGATTGGTTATGTGGATGAAAAAATTTATGTGGAGAAGCCTGAAGGTTTTGAAGTTACAGGTAAAGAATACAAAGTTTACATGTTGAAGAAGGATTTATATGGTCTTAAACAGGTACCAAGGTCTTGGTATTCAGGAATTGATAAATACTTCCAGGATCATGGCTTAATCAAAAGTTTATCTGAGCCCAATATTTATATTCTTTAGTCGGGTCATGATATTCTGATTTTTGGACTTTATGTTGATGATTTGATCCACAAGGGAACAATGCTGAGTTATTTCAAAAGTTTAAGTCACACATGATTGTTTTGTTTGAGATGACAGATCTTGGAGAGTTACATTGTTTCTTGGGAATTGAAGTTTGGCAGAAAGAAGATGGTATTTTAATGTCACAAGGCAAGTATACTTTGGATATTTTGAAGAAGTTCAGAATGACGAGTTGCAAGCTAACAACAACTACCTTGGAATTTGGGTTGAATTTGTATGGATATGAATATTCCAAATCAGTTGATGTTACTTTGTATCGTCAATTGGTTGGAAGTTTGATCTACTTAACTACAAATCGACTGGATATATCTTTTGCAATCAATATGGTATCTAGATTCATGTCAAACCCAAAGGAAATACATTGGAACGAAGCTAAGAGGATTTTGAGATATCTACGTGGTACAATTGGTTATGGTTTGATATAAAAATATACAGAAGATTTCATGCTTATTGGTTATACAGATTCATATTGGGCAAGTTGCATGGATGAAAGGAAATAAACTTTAGGATATTCATTCAGCATGGGTTCAGCAGTAGTTGCTTGGAGCACTAAAACGAAACCTACAATTTTTCAACAAAGAGTTGCTTGAGCACTAAAACTAAACCTACAATTTATCTCCACGCTTATAGCAACGTGATAAAGCAATAATACGAGCGTGAAGCAGTTTGAGAATAATTTTGGTGGATCTTAATGAGCAGCATGAACAACCTATTCAATTGATATGTGATAATCAAAGCGCTATTCAAATGACCAAGAATCAAATTTTTCACAAGAAGATTAACTATATTGATATCCAATAATATTGTTCGACATTTGGTTCAACAAGGTGTTGTCGAGATTAGTTATTGCAGAATATAAGAACAAGTAGCTGATATTTTCACTAGAGCACTATCAAAGGAAAAGTTTTGCAAATTCAGAGATGATATTGGAATATTTCCAAATGATCATTATGGGGGAGAAATGTTGGAATAATGATTCATTTATCATATTCTATATGTAATTGTTTTTAGTATTTTTGTTATTTGTTATGTCTAGAAAGTATAATTAAGGTGAGGAAATATATTTGAGAGATTCATGGAATGATTATTGGAGATATTGTTGAGATATTGTAGGAGAAGATGATTTCATGTAACATCTTCTCGCATTGTATAAATTCATGCTTTGGTAAAGAGAAAGTTTAAGTTGATTGTTCATTGTTATTGTATTATTTGCTCCATTATTTTCTGGTGTATTGCTTTATCACCTCGTCCAGGACATTCTTTGTAGTCCATATTTTGTCAAAAACAAAAAATGATTGCTCATGGTCCTCTGACCCTGTTCCCTAAAACTCAATAATTCTCAACATATGATCTATCCCTACCATTGTACTAGGTTTTGTATGTACCCTTGGTGACGTTGATGTTGTGTTGTTCCCACTATTCTGACTATTACTCTGACTTCCTCCACTTATTACAATTTCTATTGAACAAGTCTCAATTCCTACTTCAATCCTTAATGATGCACATGGGATCATAGGTTCGACGTAGATTTTGATCTAAGATGGACTCCCTTATTCTAGGAAATACTAAGGATCTATTTCTTTCATTTTCCTTTGATTCAGATTATTTTTGGAACGAAATGAGAGTGGATATTAAATAAAGAAATGTACAAAGATTTATCATATATCCAATAATATAACAAATATTTATCAGATATGTAACCATAAAAACAGAGATACAATAATACACAATTTCTATTAATGAGAAAAATGTATAAAACCATAGAAACACGAAGTGAAAGACTCGCTAGAATGGTGGCATATTATCTATGAAAAGAGATGTGAGGACTACTCACATTCGCAAGAATATGACTACAATGAGGATCCAAAGGCCGTTTTTAACATAAAGAAATTACAAACCCCTAACACCGAAAGATGAAAATAAAACAATTTTGTGGACCCTGTTTTGGGTAGTTTGGTGTATCAACTTCTTGGGGGCGTAACTTTGGCATACGATCTCCATTTGGGGTGCAAGATATATTGTTGGAAAGGTATCATGAAATAAATTCATTTTTGGGGCTCAATCAAATCCTTTGGCTATCATTTAGGTGTTGGATCTCGAAAAAAATTCATTTAGGCCCTCAAAATGGTCCCAGAAGTTTAGGAACTGAAAAACTACTAAAAATAGTAATTTGTCAAAGACCATTTTGAGCCAGTTGGAATAGGTAGGTGGCCACTGATATCCATCTGGATCATCCTTTCTCTGTATGGTGTGATCTGGAGCTCTGTGTAGGGGTCACTTTCATCGAATTACCTATGCTTCTCTCATTTTCCAGCCATAATCTCCTTCTTATTGTATCTAAACCTTTTCCCATGGTGCAATAATCCAACCTCTCCATATGAGTTAGTGTCCTCTCTTGGAATCCTCATTCCATTCGCTCCTTACTCATCCTTACCATTCTCATATTTTCCTCTGGTCATCCCCCAGTTCCTCTATGTGCATAAAGGCACTTAGCTATCATACTCCATATTCATGACATTCTTATTGCACATTAAGATATTTATCCAAGTAGATAATGCACTCAAATATCCTCCACATGGACCCTTGAAGAAGTCCCTCTCTATGACACTATAATATTAGGTAAAAACTACTACAAACTTTGTAATATAACCCCCTAATATACTACTCAACCAGAAATCTATTACGTGAGAAACCTTATTACTTATCGTATTGAGTTGTCAGATCAATTCATGAATACAATTTATTGGGGCTTCAACTCTATATATCCCAACTTTATCCTCTATCATTTCTAACCTTTCTCTGGAAAATCCTCACTACTTCCTCTCTAGGCATTCTTCAATTTCTTCCCTATCCGACCTCCAAAGCATTCCTCTCAATTACAGTTCCCAGTCTCGAAAACGAAACCATTTATTTCTTCCCTATCCTTACTCCAAAATCATTAGAAACTTTTCATAGGTTCAAAACACTACACCCCCTTCCAAAAGAAACCTTTTAAATATTTATTCATAACAATAGAGATATGATTGTTATAAAAGTAGACAAAGTTTTCCCCAAAATCGCGTTACAAAAGTGGACAAAGTGTCTCCAAAACCCAACGGTTTATAATTATTTTCTTCCTTTTGCGCGTTGCTCTATCATGCATCGTTTTATCGTGCTCTATGAATCCTTGAAGTATTATCCCGTCATGCACTCTGGTCCATATTCTAATTTCCCTTTTCCCTTTGACTTCCTTTTGGCTCAGATCCCAAAACTTATCCAAAATTCCTCTCCAACAATTAGTTTTCTCAATCAGTACCTGGTGGTAGCCTAACTTCATATCAATATTAATGAAACATTTGTCTCCCTTGAGTTGATCGAGAAGATACTCAATCTAAGGTATTAGGTATCAGTTCTTGAATTTGATCTTGTTCAGGGCTCTATAATGAATAAAAATTTGTCATGTTCCATCCTTATTCTGTACCAGAATAATTGGGCTCCCACAAGGTGAGGAGCCTGCTCTAAACAATGTGTCCCTTTAGAATTAGTTCTTGGATTTGGCATTTTATTTTTTCATTCTCCATAGAAAAACACCTATATAAAGGGTCATTAGGCACAGGAGAACCTAATGTCAAATAAATTGATTACTTTACTCGATAATGCAAAGACACCCTAGTAGGTGAGGCAAATATGTCCTTGTTCTCTTCTATTATCTTGTCCACCTGATGTTGTTGCATAGAGAGACCTTGCAAAGAGGTTTTGTAAGTTGCAATGAACTTCTATTCACCTTACGACCAGACCATTAAGAGGACAAATCTCCCATCCTAAGAGACCACCTTTTTTCACTACTTCGCAGTGATCAAGAAGACTGTAGTAGTTGGGATTTTGTATGATAACCTATATAGTTGACCTCCCAAAGTAATAATGACACTACAAGTCCTAGATTCATAAACTTCACGAGGCTTCCACATACATGGTTTCCCTAAAAGAATATCACAGACTTCAATAGGGGAAACATCACACAATACCTTGTCTTTGAAGGGTTTGATACGATAGTGCATGTGGAATTGCTAGATGATGTGGATGTCTCATCCATAATTGAGCCAACCGATGGTGTATGGTTGAGGATGCAATTTTTTTGTTAGGTTCAACCTATTGACAAACTTTTCTGATATTAGGATCTTCTGGAACCATTGTCAATAATCAAAAGAAGTGGGGTGCCCTTTGCCCACACATTCTATGAGTAGGAGAGGATCTCCCATTATTTAGGCTCCTTTAGATCCTATGGCTGGAATTTTGTGGTAGATATGGTGAAACTAGGTTATGAATCAATGATATGTTTCCATTTTCTACTTCTAAATTATATTATGAGTCAACATTCAACCCTAAGGCTTTTCTCGAAGACAACAATGAAGCAACAATCATCAATATTGTGATAAGAAATTTTGTGGAACTTGCACCACATCACAATGTCCTTCTTTGAATTTGCATTACCCTTATTTGATAGTGGCTTGGACTGGTTGTCCTAGGGATATAAATCCTTTCTCTAATTTTCCTTGCGAGTTTGGGACACCTTTACCGTGCTTTTGTTGTGATGGATTTGAGGAATTGAAATCCTTCTTATTCTTTTACTCGAACTTCTGCTCGATCTTGACAGCATATCGATAAATGGCTCCCAGTAAGGTTATTTCTAGGAAATCCATATTTGTTTGTATGTACCTATGTAGTCCATTGTGATACTTCAAAACAAAGTGCCACTCGAAGTCTTTAATACCTAGATTTGTGTGCAAGGTATGAAAGATATTGGTGTACTAATCCATATTTTATGAGAAGAACGAAATTAATACAAATTATTAAAAGATGCTTAACACAGAATAACAAAGATATAGTAAAATTGGTTTTCTATTCAATAAGGAATTAAGATGAAACTGTAAAATGCAGCGAAAAAAAAGCTTGATGGAATGGTGGCAGTTTATCTCTAAAAAGAGATGTGACAGTTGTGCTCCTTCACAAGAAAATGATTACAATGAGGCTCTGAAGGAACTTTTAAAATAAATAGGAATGTCAAAAACCCTAAACATCCAGAAACCTAACCCTAGGAGATGAAGCGCCAAAAGTCATGTGGTCCCCGTTTGGGTAAGTTAATATATCAACTTCTCGGGGTTGTAAATTTTTCATACGATCTTTGTTTAAGGTGAACGATAGCCCATTCGAAATGTATAACCAAGAAGAATGATTTTTGAATGGCCCAAGTCAGTGCCTTACGTATTCAACTAGCCCCCAAATCCCCAAAAAACGTCGTTTAGGGCATCAAAATGGCCCCGGAAGTTTGGAACCCGAAAAACTGTCGAACAACTGCCAAGGTGGAAAATTGTTTTTCGAGCTAGTGGAATAGGTGGGTTTCCATCGATATCCACCTCAATCACCAATTATGATTAGGATCATAGATATTATGATGGTTCGTTTTCACCCACTGCACCTCTTTCTCTCCAACAAATAATTGTATAAGAAGATCCCTTTTTTGAAAGATGCATTGAAATACCACATAAGACCTTTTTATGGGATCTTTGGCGTCTCATTGAGATATATTTTAATTAAATGGATTTATCTAATAGTAATGGGTCTATCATCTATACCATGGTCAAAAAGTAAAACAAGGACTCTACACAGGAAATTAAACCTTTTAGGCCTTAAGCATCGTCAACAATGCCTCCAACAAGGACACATAACCTTTTGTGGGATATTTCACCTCTGATTGGTATTCCTAATGCTATTAGTAAATTTTCCATGAAGGGGATGGGTTGAGGGGACTTAATTATTCCCAAGAGAGGAAAATAGGGTCTCTACCCCTAAAAGGAGGTCTTAGAGATAAATATTTCTTTTTGAAACATGTTTTCTTTTTGCAAGTAAGAGTTTTTTAATAAAATATAAAAAAATAACACAATTTCCTTCATAATTGGCCTTCATCCTAAATGATCATTAGTATCACAATATTTTACTATCCTTCCTAGAGGTAAACCAAGCCAATTATCAAAGAGGACACAACAAATTAAGTTTGCAGAACCATAGTAATGTTCATAAACAAAGAAAATTATACTAAAGAATCAAGGCAACTAGAGACTACATAATACTCTTTATTGAACATAGCTTTAAGATACTAAAAGAAAATAAATAAGTATCCATTTAATATTTATATTTTAGCATAGGTATGTGTACTGGCCCAACATGCAATAAGATGTTGCACGATTTATTAGAGGATCTATACTTTGGTCTACCATCAATCCCAGTAACAAGAAGCAAGGTCTATACCATCCCTTACTTGTACCCACTAACCTTGGGAAAGCATTTCCATGGAGTTTTTGGGAGAATTACTAACCATGTGGAAGGAACATGACTATTTATTTGTGGTAGTTGACATGTTCAAGAAAATGTGCATTCTCATGCCTTGTAAAAATACCATAAAGGGACATAAAGAAACAAACTTGTTATTTGAACAAGTATGGGTGAACTTTGGGATACCAAGGATAATCATATCAAATAGGGACACTAGATTTCTCAATTCCTTTTGGACTACATTGTGGCAGGATATGGACACCGAGTTGAAGAGGTATACAACATTCCATCCACAGAAAGATGGGTAGACATAAGTAGTCAACATGAATTTGGTGGAAATTTTGAGGGGTTACAATCAAAAGAATCCACAGACCTGGGACAAAAATATGATATAGATACAACACTCTTATAATAGACTAGTCTACATGTCTACCAATAAATCACCTTTTGCAACTTTTTTTGGATACTTTCCACCACCATTGGATGTTGTATATGTACAATAGGGAGGAGTGAGGGAAGAACTCATAGGAGATGCATTAAAATAAGAAAACATTTTTGAGAAGATTAGGAAGATCCATTTTCAAGTACATGAGACACTAAAGAAATCATAGGAAAAGTACAAGGCTAGACATGAACAACAGAAAACACAGAGAGCATTTAGAGTGGGAGACAAAGTATGGTTACCACTAAATAAGGAAATATTACATGGTATTGGTAAAAATATCAAGGTTCAACAGTATGGTCCTTTTGAGGTAGTGGAAAAGGTTGGAGATAAAGCCCATACACTCATTCTACCTCAATACATGCACATTTACTCAGTACTGACTATAGCGAATATAAAATTCTATGAGCCTTACGTGTTTGATCATGATGATGAGTAGGTCCTACCTTCCATAGAGGACTTAGCACTAGATGCTCAGGGATAGTGGACAGAGGACAAAATTTTGTGAAAGAGGTCCAAAACTATAATACAGGGGGGAAAATGATGTTTGGGGGATTGGGTTGAAAGCACAACTTCCAAGAAAACAAAATTGGTACTCCAGGGAGAAGGTAGAGGAAACATTTCATTATCTTATTCAATAAATATTTTTAAGACAAAAGGACTACCTAAATGGGGAGGTATGATCTAGATTGGATCATTATAATATTTTCATCTATCTCGATACTTTCTAGGTGGAAAAAATGGAGGAATCGACTTACATGGCAATTTTGCATGTTGGTCCAAATTTGGAAATTTGGGTCCCTTTTGGAGCCATTTTGAGGCATCAGAAAACACTTTTTTTGGTCCAAACCTCACTATTGAGGAATATTCTATATTCTATACAGTAATACATTTCTAATGATGCAAGAATCACCTCAATCAAAGTTCATATACACAATTTATGTCTCCCACAAGTTGGCCTACCATATTAATCACCATGGTAGGATTAGATGCCACATCATCCTCCTTTACGTAAACATGTGGATTATCCACATGGTGTATTTTCTAAGAACACAATTTATAGCGAAAGTGTCAAGATGACCCTTTTGAAATTGATTTCGAGATCATTTTGTAACCCTAAATTCCACATGGCATATCTCCCAAATTATAGTGAACCTGCACCTGTAATTTTTACCACATATACACCAAGATCTCTCCTTCATCTTTGGAAAATTTCAAGGTCTAAAACATCCCAAAAACTAAGATATAGAAATGGTTCCAAGTTGACTTGTTTGAAACTAATTTCAGGAGCATTCAATAACCCTAAATTCCGAAAGGCATATTTCCAAATGTATAGCAAACCAGAATATAAAATTTCTAGCACATGTATACCAAAATATCCCCTTCATCTCTTAAAAATTTCAAAGTGAAAAATTTCCCAAAACATAAGTTGTCACGAAAATTCCAAGCTGACCTAAAACTGATTTCAGAAGTCTTCCCTTTTGGAATGATATTCAATCTTGGCTCATCCATTTTTCACTGAGACACTTTCTCTTTTTATACATTTCAATACCCTTCATGAAGGGAATTTTCTATTAATTAAATAATTAATTCCAACTACCATGTTCAAATACCCCAAATACCATGCGCAAATACCCAAACACGTGTTTGAAATCGACATTTCACTTTTTACTTTTTCAAATGCACCCTTGTTTTAATATATATATATCCTTGCACCACATCACACCGTGGAACTTGCACCACATCACAATGTCCTTCTTTGAATTTGCATTACCCTTATTTGATGGTGGCTTGGATTGGTTGTCCTAGGGCTAGAAATCCTTTCTCTAATTTTCCTTGGGAGTTAGGGACACCTTTACTGGGCTTTTGTTGTGATGGGTTTGAGGAATTGAAATCCTACTTATTCTTTTGCTCGAACTTCTTCTCGATCTTGATAACAGATTGATAAATGGCTCCCAGTGAGGATATGTCTAGGAAATCCATATTTTTTTGTATGTACCTATGTAGGCCATTGTGATACTTCAAAACAAAGTGTCGCTCGAAGTCTTTCATACCCAGCTTTGTGTGCAAGGTATGTAATATGTTGTTGTTCTTCAAAATTATCGGGTCTCTCTCTTGATGCAGAGTTTTCCATTTCATGTATTGGTCATTGTAGTTTCCAACAATATATTATTACTACTTAAAGGCATCAACAAAAGTCGGCCATGTGGATCCTCGCTCAAAAGTTTCAGATAAATATTTAGCATGTTGCTCACAATAAAAGAAAGATTATATTAATGATTGTCTTGAATACAAAAAATTGTAAAATGAAAAGCATACAAGCTATATAGAATGGTGGTAGTTTATCTCTGAAGAGAGAGATGTGTCGACTATGCTCATTTATAATAAGCTCACTACAAAGAGGTTGAAAAATCATTTTAACATAAAGCATTAATGAGAAAACCCTAAACATCCAAAATCCTAACCCTGGAAGATGAAACGCCAAAAGGTTTGTGGGCCCCAATGTGGTTAATTGATACCTCAACTTCATCTCCATTTGGGACACTCAGTACACCGTCAGAAAGGTTTATTTAAGGAGTTGGGCCAAAAAAACATTGTTTAGGGCCTCAAAACATCCCCAAAAGTTTGGGACCCGAAAAACTATGGAAAAAATGCTAAGATGCGGAACAATTCTGAATTAGTGGAATGGGTGGGTCACCACCAGTATCCACCAAGATCATTTATGTTTTAGCATTTTTCTCTATTTTTAGTGGTTTTCTAAATTAATCCCAGATTAAGGGATTAGGGTTTTGGTAGTTGTGGAATACTTAAATATTGTATATGTTTTATTGTGAATGGTGAAATTAATACAATGAAGAGTTGAGAGGTGCGACACCAAGGACGGTTGGTTTTCTCCCGATTAAGGGTTTCCAGCATAAATATTTGTGTAATATGTATGTGAGTCAATTGTTAATTTTATGTTTCATGCTTAATAATCTTGTTAAGAACCAAATATCAATATAGCATAGAAAAACCTCAGAAAAAATACCCAACGCCTTGAAAAAGAGATAATTTCAGATAAT
>SNQJ01S0010547.1:70116-81889 GCA_010110895.2 Picea sitchensis
AGTTCTAGAATCAACATTAAGAAGTTTAACGGTAAAAACTTTGAGCTATGGAAACTCAAGATGGATGAACTTCTTGTAGAAAAAGAACTATGGATCGTTTTGGATCTTGGTACACAAACTACTAGTACAAAATCTATTGGTAGAAAACCTGCTAGTACACAATCTACTAGTACACAAATTACTAGAACACAAACTACTAGTACTCAATCTACCGATATGTCAAAACAAGATTGGGAGAAGCTTCATAGAAGAGCGAGGAGTATGATTCAACTATGCTTGGAAGATTCAACGTTATTTAAAGTGTCGGGAGAATATATAGCGAAGTAAATATGGTAAAAGTAGGGGAATTTGTATCAATCATTGTCCCTGGTAAACAAATTGTTTCTTCGAAAAGAGTTGTATAATATTAGGATAGAAGATGGAGATTCAATGATAGAGCATATAAATGCCTTCAATACTCTAATAAGTCATCTTTTCTTTGTTAATATTATGAATGCAGAAGAAGATAAGTGTATTACTTTATTATGTCCTTTCACAGAATCATGGGATAATATAGTTGTAGCAATTGGTAGTACCACTCAATCTACATTAAAGTATAAGGAAATAGTTACATCCTTGTTATTAGAAGAGATGAGATAGAAAATCTTCCAAGTAATATTTGAGGAAATGATGGAAATGTGTAAATCTAGGCATTATAATAAAGATTGGAGGTCTAAGAATGTTGATAAATAAAAGGGATTCAATGGTGCCTTTTCCATAGATGCAAAAACCTCCACATAAGAAGGAGATGGTGTTTACCTAGAATCTACAGGTACACATGCAGATCATGATGTGTGGTGGAATATTTGTCCAATTTATCTAGATTTTATGAGAAGAACAAAATGAATACAAATGATTAAAAGATGTTTAACACAAAATAACAAAGATACAGTAAAATTGGTTTTCTATTCAATAATGAAATAAGTTGAAACTGTAAAATGTAGCGGAAAACAAGTTTGTTGGAATGGTGGCAGCTTATCTATGAGAAGAGATGTGACAGTTGTTCTCCTTTGCAAGAAGATGATTACAATGAGGCTATGAAGGCCTTTTTACAATAAACATGAATGTAACATTTGCATACGTTCTTCATTTTAGGCGAATGATAAAGTTCGATCCTTTGATGTCAAGTTCCCTTTATCTGTGTGTCCACAATATGATCACTGGATGCATGTTGCATGTAGTCAGGGTTGATTTCTATTGGTCTCAACTGCTATGTTATCTCTGAGGTGTCTAATAATGGTGGGAAATATGGTTGAAGGAGATCCATGTTGAAGACTAGGTGTAGGCCAAGGAAAGGGGGAATGTTGAGCTCAAAATAATTGTCACCCACAACCTTGGTGATGGTGTACAACCCATAACAGAGTGGATGAATCTTTCGATGGGGCCTTGTAAGGAGTTCTTTTTGCAAGTGCAACCAAACATTGTCTCCCACCTGAAACTTATGTGGAACCCGATGTTGATCATGGCATTGCTTGTACTTGGCACTAGACTTATGTAGAATATCTTAAACCTATTGGCATATGTGATGGATCTTATCAATGAAACTGGTGGCTTTGTTAACTTATGGTGGAACAGGGGACGAGTCGGTTGAGGTGGTCGCCAGGGGTAGTGCAACATCCATGGGGCCCAATGGTTGGAATCCCAACCCCACCTAAAAGGGGTTGTGGCCAGTTGAGCTATGCAGGGCTCAATTATAGTTGTGTTTGACATAGGGAAGACTCTCATCCCATGTGCGGGGGTGTTTTGAATTGTACATGCGTAGGATATGTATGATCATCCGATTGACGACCTCAGTTTGAAAATCTATCTTGGGGTGGAAGGAAGTGGATTTAGTGATCTTGGTATCCAAAAATGACCAGAGGCTCAACCATAATGTGATGAGGAACCGACTATCATAGTTTGAGATAATGGTTTGTGGGATCCCAAAATGTACCCATACTCATTCAAATAAGATCTTGGCAGTGGATTCTGTTGTGATGTTCTTCTTGCAAGAGGTTAGAATCGTCATCTAGGAAAAGCGATCAACAACCAAAAAAACACAGTTATTTCCCCTCTTGGTGGATGGGAAGCCCGACATGTAGTCCATTGAGATGGATTCCCATGGCAGAGGGGTGCACAGGCCCTATTTCTTAGTGGTCAGTTTGGCAATAGAGCAAGCGGTGCATGACCTATTATACTTGTTGACATCCTCTCAAAGTTTTGGCCAGTAGAATGTTTTTTGCAGTACTACCACTGTCTTTGCGATGCCAAAGTTTCCTGAAACCTGAATGTATTGATATTCCCAAATCATGTTCGTGCAGTTGCTTGAGAGAATACCAACACAAACCTACGATAGAAATTAGCAAGGCCCAAGAAGCTCTGAAGTTCAGTGAGTGTGGTTGGGGATGGCCAGTCACGAATGACTTGGATCTTGGTTGGATCCGCATGCACACCATGTTGATCAATGATGTATCCTAACTAATGGACCCTGTCCATGCCGAAGGAGAATTTTTCAAAGTTTGCATATAGTTTGTGTTGCCACAAGGTGTGCAGAACCTATTGAATATGATGCAAATGTTCCACTGAAGTATTGTTGTAGATGAGGATGTCATCCATATACACCACTACAAAATTATTTGTGAAAGGTCATAGGATATCGTCCATCATCCTCATAAAAGTTGTTGCACTTATCAAACCAAAGGGCATGACCAACCATTCAAAAAGACCTTATTTTGACTTGAAGGAAACCTTCCATACATCTATTTGTTCTAATGGGACCTGGTGGTAGTCAGACTTTAGATCAATTTTACTGAAGTATTTGGCCCCCATGAGCTGATTAAGGAGGTTGTCGATTTGGGGAATCAGGTATCGATTTCATACTGTGATTTTATTCAGGGCCTGATAATCAATGCCAAGTCGCCAGGTCTCGTCTTTCTTCTGCACCAACATGATTGTGCTCCCACAAGGCGATGAGCTAGGACGGATGTGCCCCTTGTGGAGAAGTTCTTTTATTTTCCTCTTGATCTCCTCGTTTTATAATAGAGAGCGATGATAGACCGGCCCATTAGGTAGAAGTGCGTCTGAGGTCATATCGATGGGATGCTTGACCTACCAATGCATAGGTACCCTAGTAGGAGAGGAGAATATATCTAAGTATTCTTCCACAACCTTATCCACATTATTATGTTGTGTGAAGAGATCATCCGCAAAGGCCTTGGATGTGGCTGTGATCTTTACCTCACTCTGAGATCGAATCACATAGAAGAAAAAATTATCGGTCTGAGAGATGACCTTCCTACATTTCTTGGCAGAGATCAAGGAAATAGCACTAGGAGGGACTGCCTCGGGTATCCTGTACAATTTCATGTTCAAAGTAATAATAACACTATGAGGCCTAGACTCATATACAACATGATGTTTCCATAAATAAGGTTGGCCCAAAAGAACATTACAAACTTTGAGAGGAACAAGATCACACATTACCCTGTCATTGAAGGGGTTGATGTCATACGACAATCAAAATTGTTGGTTGACACAAAGATCGTTTCCTTGGTGAAGCCATCCAATGGTGTAGGGTTGTGGGTGCAGCATTGTCGGCAGGGCCAACTGCTTGACAACCTCTGCTAATATGAGGTTCTTCTGGCTACCACTATCAACGATGAAGTGCAGTGGGGTGCCCTTTACCCACATATGTGAATGGAAGAGGCACTCTCTTTCTTCTGGCTCGTTTGGTTCACCAGGCTGGAGCTTGGTGGTAGCAACGGTGGCACTGGGTTTCACATCAATGATCTGTATTCCCCTTTCTGGTTCTAACTCAAAGTCAGAACCCACATTTGATTCAGAGGCTTTCACTTCAGCCACCAGTGACTGCTTTGAGCAGCAGTCAGTAGTGTTATGCCAAGGGCTCTTATGGAAGTCACACCACTTCCCAGTNGTCAGACTTTAGATCAATTTTACTGAAGTATTTGGCCCCCATGAGCTGATTAAGGAGGTTGTCGATTTGGGGAATCAGGTATCGATTTCATACTGTGATTTTATTCAGGGCCTGATAATCAATGCCAAGTCGCCAGGTCTCGTATTTCTTCTGCACCAACATGATTGTGCTCCCACGAGGCGATGAGCTAGGACGGATGTGCCCCTTGTGGAGAAGTTCTTGTATTTTCCTCTTGATCTCCTCGTTTTATAATAGAGAGCGATGATAGACCGGCCCATTAGGTAGAAGTGCGTCTGGGGTCATATCGATGGGATGCTTGACCTACCAATGCATAGGTACCCTAGTAGGAGAGGAGAATATATCTAAGTATTCTTCCACAACCTTATCCACATTATTATGTTGTGTGAAGAGATCGTCCGCAAAGGCCTTGGATGTGGCTGTGATCTTTACCTCACTCTGAGATCGAATCACATAGAAGAAAAAATTATCGGTCTGAGAGATGACCTTCCTACATTTCTTGGTAGAGATCAAGGAAATAGCACTAGGAGGGACTGCCTCGGGTATCCTGTACAATTTCATGTTCAAAGTAATAATAACACTATGAGGCCTAGACGCATATACAACATGATGTTTCCATAAATAAGGTTGGCCCAAAAGAACATTACAAACTTTGAGAGGAACAAGATCACACATTACCCTGTCATTGAAGGGGTTGATGTCATACGACAATCAAAATTGTTGGCTGACACAAAGATCGTTTCCTTGGTGAAGCCATCCAATGGTGTAGGGTTGTGGGTGCAGCATTGTCGGCAAGGCCAACTGCTTGACGACCTCTGCTAATATGAGGTTCTTCTAGCTACCACTATCAACGATGAAGTGCAGTGGGGTGCCCTTTACCCACATATGTGAATGGAAGAGGCACTCTCCTTCTTCTGGCTCGTTTGGTTCACCAGGATGGAGCTTGGTGGTAGCAACGGTGGCACTGGGTTTCACATCAATGATATGTATTCCCCTTTCTGGTTCTAACTCAAAGTCAGAACCCACATTTGATTCAGAGGCTTTCACTTCAGCCACCAGTGACTGCTTTGAGCAGCAGTCAGTAGTGTTATGCCAAGGGCTCTTATGGAAGTCACACCACTTCCCAGTATATTTCTTTGTCTTTCCGATGTCTTGATACTATCCATATTTTCTCTGTCCTTTGTTCAGTGGGTTGGGGCCGCCCTTTCATGGATTTTTTTGTGAGGGGTTCCCAGACCCAAATTGCCGCGTCTTTTGTTTAAGCTTCTGCTTGATTTTGACAGTAAATCGATAGGTCATGCCCAAGCACAAGACGTACAAAAATTATATTTCGATCTGGATGTGTCTATGCAGAGCACCGTGATACTTGAGCACCAAATGTCACTCTGAATCTTTGATAGCCATCTTGGTGCGCAAGGTATGGAAGATATTTATGAACTCTGGCATTGCTTGGTCTCTTTCTTGCCGTATTGTGGTCCATTTGGTATACAAGTCCTCATAAATTCTGACAAGGTAGTATTGTTCCTTAATAACATTCCTGAAGGATTCTTAGTTGGCCGCGACTGTAAATAATGAGGGTTCCTTTGTTTCATTTTTCTCACAAAAATTTTCCCACCAATCTTTGACATGGGGAATGACTTTGAGGAGCACAAAAGTAATCTTTTCTCTATTTGAAAAGTTATGGATAAAAAAATACCCTTCTAGTAGATTCAACCACTTATCTAGTACATATGCACTTATATAACCTTCAAATGTAGGAATATCGAAGTTAATTTGTACCTTCAAGGGAGCAACACCTCCGCTCGAGGAAGATGCGCCGCTTGTTGGTATTCGTTGAAGGATTTGCGCGAAAATATCCATCATCTCATTCATTTTTTGTGTGAGGGGTTCCTCAAGAAACATTTTGAAAGGATCTCCTGTCCCGTCATCTTTCTTTTATCCTACCATGAGAGGTTGTTTTGGAAAGAAAGAGCTTTTGTCCTCAAGAAAAAACAAGCTCAAGACCCAATTCTTTGTACCCTGACCTCATTGGGGACTTGCATTAAGATGAGATGGAGAAGACTTCCCTGATACCACTGATCCAGATTTTATGAGAAGAGCGAAATGAATATAGATTATTAAAATATGCTTAACATAGAATAACAGAGATACAATAAAACTAGTTTTCTATTCAATAAGGAAATAAGATGAAACTGTAAAATGCAGCAGAAAACAAGCTTGATGGAATGGTGGCAACTTATCTCTGAGAAGAGATGTGACAACTGCGCTCCTTCATAAGAATATGATTACAATGAGGCTCTGAAGGCCTTTTTACAATAAATAGGAATGCCCAAAACCCTAGACATCCAAAAACCTAACCCTAGGACATGAAGTGCCCAAATTCATGTGGGCCCCATTTGGGTAAGTTACTATATCAACTTTCTGGGGACATCAATTTTTCATATGATTTCCATTTTAGGCACACTATAGCCCATTGGAAAGTTCTAACCGAGAAGAATTATTTTCTAATGGCCCAAGTCAGTGCCTCTAGTAGTCACCTAGGCCCCAAATCCCCAAAAAACGTCGTTTAGGGCCTCAAAACGACCCCGGAAGTTTGGAACCTGAAAAACTGCCAAGGTGGAAAATTGTTTTTCGAGCCAGTGGAATAGGTGGGTGGCCACCGATATCCACCTCAATCACCAATTATGATTAGGATCATAGATATTATAATGGTTCTTTTTCACCCACTGCACCTCTTTCTCTCCAACAAATAATTGTATAAGAAGAGCCATTTTTTGAAAGATGCATTGAAACACCACATAAGACCTTTTTATGGGATCTTTGGCCTCTCAATGAGATACATTTTTTATTAAATGGATTTATCTAATAGTAATGGGTGTATCATCTATACCATGGTCAAGAAGTAAAACAAGAACTCTACACAGGAAATTAAACCTTTTAGGCCTTAAGCATTGTTAGATTCATAAATTTGAGTAATTATTTATGGCCGAACAAAAAATAATGTGTGAAAATTTATATAGAATCCCACAAAAGACTATTTCGTAGAAGAGTTAGACAATCCCGTTCCATTAAGGCATAGTCTAAACATTCTACAAAATGACTCTTTTCCGATGATATTTTCAGTGGACATTTACCCGAGAAATAGTTATTAGATTTGAGTAATTATTTCTAGATAATCCTAGTTCCCCACAAGTTTTTCACCATGTTAAATTCATTTATGCATTCAAAAATGAATTTTAAATAACAATAAATAGTGATTTTATGCAAATTTATATGGTCAAATATAAATTTTCCATAAATAAAAACTATATATTCCAAAATCTAATTGGATTTAGTATATTAGTTTTTTTACACCATATTTACATATTTATATAAGTTGTAAATGTAGTTGAAATGATTCAATAAAAATTCAATAAAAAGTTGTTTTGATAAATTTTCATCATAATTTATTTTGACCTCATTGGGGACATGCATTAAGATGAGAAGGAGAAGACTTCCCTGATACCACTGATCCAGATTTTATGAGAAGAGAGAAATGAATATAGATTATTAAAATATGCTTAACATAGAATAACAGAGATACAATAAAACTGGTTTTTTATTCAATAAGGAAATAAGCTGAAACTGTAAAATGCAACGAAAAACAAGCTTGATGGAATGGCGGTGACTTATCTCTGAGAAGAGATGTGACAACTGCGCTCCTTCATAAGAAGATGATTACAATGAGGATCTATAGGCCTTTTTACAATAAATAAGAATGCACAGTCCTTGTAGAGTCCTTGTTTTACTTTTTTCAGTGGACATTTACCTGAGAAATAGTTATTAGATTTGAGTAATTATTTCTGTATAATCCTAGTTCCCCACAAGTTTTTTACCATGCTAAATTCATTTATGCATTCAAAAATGAATTTTAAATAACAATAAATAGTGATTTTGTGAAAATTTATAATAAATAGTGATTTTGTACAAATTTATATAGCCAAATATAAATTTTCCATAAATAAAAACTATATATTCCAAAATCTAATTAGATTTAGTATATTACATTTTTTACACCGTATTTACATATTTATATAAATTGCAAATGTAGTTGAAATGATTCAATAAAAATTGAATAAAAAGTTGTTTTGATAATTTTTCATCATAATATATGACGAAAAGGAAACTATCAACCTCTCTAATATCATGGTATAAGTCACATCATCATCTAAAAAATTATAAAATTACTCCTCTACTTTTTATATTAATGTTTAACCAAATGCCAAAAATAATTTTGTTTTGTAATATCACTCATTCTCTTGTTTGGAAGTAGATACTGTGAACTATTCAGCCTAAACGATCGTTCATTCTTTGATCATTGAACATAAGTTGGAATAAAATAATTTTACAGTAAAAACTGTTTTTAATTAAAAGTACAAATTTAAAAAATCAAACATACTAATACTTGGTCAGCCATTAATTCGTCGCTAAAGATCGACAGCACTAATAAGATAATTTTATAATAAAAACAGTTTTAAATCAAAATACAAATTTTAGATACTAAAACTGCCATAATTCTTTAAATTCACGCCATCGTAGGAAATTCGATTAAGTCCCTGATACATTTTAGAAATATAGTTCAATCTCGTCATTGATTATTTGAAATGGCATGACGAATTTCATTCTATTTTAATTTAATTTACATAAATTTTAAATAAAATTGGAATTTGTCAAATTTAATTTACATAAATTTTAAATAAATTTGGAATTTGTCAAATTTAATTTACATAAATTTTAAATAAATTTGGAATTTGTCAAATGGTGTTTAACCAGGATCGTTTGAACTAGAACTGATAATCTCTGAGGGAGTCGAGAGCGATGACCTCAAACTCTATTACCGAAAGATTGTTATCCATGTTTACATGAAAATCATAGTCAGGGGGCAGTTTAACAACTTGAATGAGTTTCTGATTGGCATTTTCGGTCCCAATCTGCAGCCTGTCCACTGAAAGTCGCAGGGAACCCCTAAATATTGTAATCCTCGCATTACGCAGCACCACCGTCGTTCCAGGCTTCATTACATGCACTGAAATGAAATGACATATATAATGTAATGAGTTATTAATGGATTTGAAAATGAGAAATAAATGAACAATAATGTAAATATTATTTACCTTGGGAACCTCTGGCAGTAAATAGAATGACAGCGGTTTCATCGCCCACAAGGCATTGAGATACAGGAATAGTGGCAGTTGAAATGGGAGTGGAATGGAGAACTTTAACAGTTAGAGTATGGCCCATGGTTCCTGGCCGAAGCTCATTAACTTTGCAGCTATAAATGGGTTCCTCAATCACAACCTCCAACTCTTCTGATGGATTATCAACAATATTGCCCCAAGAGGAAGAAGAAGAGATGCCTCCATTGCCCCTGCCCGACTGTTTCGTCACGTTGCCACTGTCACTATCATTGCGCCTTCCTCTGCCCCTACCTATTTCAATCCCCCTGCCCCTTCCGGTCCCTATGCCTCTTCCACGTTGATTGATAGAATGCATGTAATTATTCCGATGCAATTCTTCTTCTGCAACAGTATGCGCCTTTCTGGCTTCTTCAGATGAGGACGGCTTTTGCTCCATCCTATTTCTACTCTCTCCGTCTCTCAATCCTTCGTCCTTCCTTTTCCCTTCTCTTCTGCTTCAGATAGATCTGTTTACCCTCTCCTCTTCCCGCCACAAAAAGATCTTTGACAATTTTTACATTTCTATTTCAATTTTAAAGTATAAGTAACCAATTGATCGGTTACGGTTGTTATGTGAAAAGACGCGTTCTTTAACCACTACGAGGGAGATATGTAATTCCTTGTTTACAGTTAAGCTTTCAAAAAATATTAATAACAAAAAAGTATTTCAATGTTTGTCATAAATAAAATATTTTAATATCCACTTTGAGTGAAATAAATTGAGTGAGCCTAATTTTTAAGAACATGTCTTTCCTACTAAGATGTCACAAGTTCAACTTCATGTATTCAACATCATAGATAAGTGACATTTAAAAAAAATATTTCAATGTGAGCCATAACGAAAATAGATAAAAATTAAAAATATTTAACAAAAAAATCGAATTTATTATATAGTGCAAAATGATTTAATGCATGGATAATTTAAGTGATAGTACATTTCAAAATGAACAAGTTAAAGGTGTGAGTGAATCTAGCAGTAATGCAAAACACTCAAGATAATAAAAAGGAAAATAAAATGAATGTGATTAGAATATTAATATAATAAACATATATTGTTAGAGGCAAATATATGATGAGCACATATTAGCAAATGAAATTATAAGCAAATATATGATGAGCACATATTAGCAAGAGGATGAGGATGACTTTTGTTGTTTGGCTTCTTCAAGAGAGGGCCAAAAGGACGAGGATGGATTTTGCTCCATCGTATTTCTACTCTCTCCATCTCTCAATCCTTCATCCTTCATTTTCCCTTCTCTTATGCTTTAGATAGATCTGTTTACCCTCTTCTCTGCCCACCACTACAAAGATAATCACACATCTTTGATAATTTGTACATGTGTATTTCAATTTTCTAAGTATAAATAGCAAATTGATCCCTTACCATTTATGTGAAAAGGTACTTTCTTCCACTACTATGAGGGAGACATGTAATTATTTCCATGTTTAATATGGACTTGACACGTAACATTTAAAAAATATTAATAACGAAAATATATTTCATTGTCCGCTATAAATAAAATACTTCAATATCTAGTTCAAGTAAAATAATTAATGCTATGTTGTTATAGACCATGTGTGATTATTTTTATACTCAACATCGATCTAACACATGGTATATATATGTGTGTGTGTGCGCAAGTTAATGATGGTCTCTCATGAAGTGTTAGTGGCAATGCAAACCTAGAAAAACAACAATATGTTAACTTGGAGGGATTTTTCAAGGTAGTTTTACAATGAATTTGAATATGGTGTAAGAAGATTATGAAATTGGATTAACTTTCTAAATATCCAACTTTTATTCACAGACATTGTGAATAACTATGTCAAATTTGAATTTTTCTAAAAAGTTATAGCAGAAATAAGAAAGATATGTATTCTAGGATTTTGATATATGTGAAGAAAAAAATAGATTAAAAATAATAAACAATATATTTTTTTTAAATTATATATTCAAAATGTGCATATTCCACTCTATCTATGTCTATAGTTTTGTTTATTTAGCCAGTAGAAAAATAACTTCAAAGACATAGATATGGAGTGGTATTCACAAACATATAGGTTTCTATCAATTTGCAGACTGAACCACTAGGTTTGTCATCCCGAATCTAAATACAAGCCAACCAAATTAGCATACATCTTCTCAATCCTGCCCGAAAAAAAATGAATTCAAAAGAACGCATACGAGTTCTTAGAAGCGCGTCCGCAATCCTAAAATTCATTCCTCCACCCCTCTCTCCCCCCCCCTCTCTCTCCTACATCTATCCCCTATCTTTATCTCCCTCTCACTCTCCCTCTCTACTCCCTCTGTCTGTCTCCTGTCTCTCCCTCACACTCCTATAAATGGTAAGACCTAGACATGGCAAGACTTAGACATCACAAGGCATGGAAAGATGTAGACATAGACCTTACCTTGACATGCCTTGGACTCTTAGACCCACTCCCTCCCTATCCTCCCCCTCTTCCACTCTTTCTCTCTCCCTCTGCCCCTTTGTCCCTCTCTCCCTTCCCTCTCTCTTCCACCTCTCTCCCACCCTTTCTCTATCTCCTGGTTTTTAGTCTCAATATTACTCTCTCTTCCCTTATT
>SNQJ01S0010547.1:97253-117887 GCA_010110895.2 Picea sitchensis
CATAGTCCACCCATAAGGAATTGTCATTATTAATCAAGGGTGTAGCGTGAGGGTAGAGAGTAAGTTGTTTGGTATCATATCCATTGGAAATTGTCATTGAACCAGATATGCAGCTAATAAAGGCATCTGTTGTGTCTAGCCAGGGCATACCCAAAATTAGAGGATGACCCCCCAACTTTGTTTTAGGTTGTAATACCACAAAGTCAGCTGGATAATTCCAGGACTCAACTGAGATGATTAAGTCTTCAATAACTCCTTCCGGTTTGATTGTAGAACGGTCAGCTAATTCTAGAATGGTTGGGGTATCTCTGATTCCATTCTTCATTTGTAACAGTTGTGAAGTTTCAAGAGTCATAATATTGATAGCAGCACCTAAGTCTACCATAACTCGAGGAATTACTGTTTTTCCAATTTGAACTGTGACAGTAGGATGGTCGAGATCACCATATTTAACTGGAGGAGCTTTACCCATCATTAGTGCAGACAAATCTCCCATGACATGAACTGTGAGGGGATCTTTAGTTTTCCTACCGAGTTTCTTAACACAAATGTCTCGCATAGTTCTGGCATAAATTGGTACATCTCTTAGTGCTTGTAATAGTGGAATTTTGACATAGAGATTTTGTAATTCCCTAGAATATTGAAAGAAGGTGGCTAAGGAGTTTTAGTCAAAGCTAAATGCTCAGGGAATGGTGGTTTTGTTGTTTCAGCAACAGTATTTGAGGATGGTTTTACCTCTTCAGGTGAATCGTTCTTTTTTATTTCTTCTTTATCGGAATTAGAAGAGGTAACATCATCAATGATAGGTTCTACTATTTTCCCAGATCATAAATGAATATCATTGCATTGTGCAGGGAAAACATAAAGTATAGGTTGGTTTTGAATATCAATACAATGCACAGCCTTATTATTGGTGTTAGGGTTAGGTTGTATAGGTATTTGGGGCCGCATCATTTGATTATTCGGTGGAGCACCTGATGGTAAAGTGAGAGGTTGCTGAAATTGTGATTGAAATTGAGGAAATTTATTTGGGAACGGGGGTTGTTGACCTCTCCAATTTGGATTCCATTGGTTAAGGTAATGTTGTTGTTGTGAAGGCCAAGGTGTCCATATTGTTGGGTCTACAAAGGGAGGGTTTGTTTGTTGCATGGGTGGGTAATTCATTTGATTGAAGGGTGGGTATTGCATTTGGTTAAAAGGAGGGTAATTTGCTTGACTAAAAGAAGGATAATTATTCCAACGATTAGAAGATGTAAATGGCATATTAGGATTCATACCTTGTCCCCGTGGTTGCCATTGCCTTCTCTGTGTCAATAGATAGACAGCTTCAGTTTCTTCATCGGTTGGTTGTAATGCTACTTTGATTCTTGGTAAAGAAGGGCATTGTTGAGTTTCATGATCCTTATCACAAAGGGTGCAAATTGGCATTTTGTCCAATGGGCATTCCCTTTGTGGGTGCTTTTCTCTGCATTTGGAACAAAAGATGGACAAAGACGCTTCTACTTCGACTTGTTTCTTTTTAATCTGCAAGGTGTCAATTTGTGAAGCAAAAGAACTTAACATTTCAGTTTTAAAATTCTCAAGTAAATTACCTATTTTGGCTCTTATTGCTCCTCCACTGGCTGATTTTTGAACTCTTGAAAATGTGGTATCCCTATTGTTTGATCTATTCCTTGCATCTCCTCTTGAACATCTTTTACAGAGGTTAACAATTTCATCATATGATTCTTTAGATATGTCCCATTTACCAAGTATATTCAGCATATCTAGATAGTCATCCCTTACTCCTTTTAATAATATTGTTTTAAGAATATCTTTACTTACATCGAGGTGACTGGATCTTTGTAGATTATACTGTATCCTTTCCACAAAGTCCTCCAGATTTTCATCCTCTTTTTGTATCCTCTTGAATAGTTCCTCTCTTTTTTCTCTTGTTTGGCAATAGTCTTGATATTTGTGCATAAATTTTTGTTTCATCTAATCCCATGTTGTGATTACATGACCTCCAAGACTCATGAACCATCTTAATGCATTTCCCTTTAATGTTGCTAGAAATAGATTTAATTTTTTATCATTGGTAATGTAATCATAACTTCTGCATAATATGTCAAACTCGAAAAGGAATTCATCAGGATCTTCAGAAGATAAACCATGAAAGTTACGTAAAGATGAAAGTGGAATATTCTTCATGGGAGCTACTCCTCTAGGAAGATCACCAATAGGAAATCCTAAGGTAGAAAAAGAGTTTTCATCGTTTACCTCTCCTTCAGGACCTACATGTTCTTCATGGTGCAGTTCTTCATTATACCCATCCATGGTTTCTTTTGTTTGTTCCCCTACTACACTTGCTCGATCCTCAATGTTTTCTGTTGGTTTCTCAACTGTCTCTGTTTCAAAGTTCACTTGAAAGGAAGGTTGAGGCCTTGGTTTTCTAGAGCTTGGTCGTTGAGGAACAAAAGATTCAAATTTTGATATAATCTTGTCGATAAAAGTCTTTCCTCCTCCCCTTCCTCTGCCCCTGCCACCTGTAGCGTCAGTTTCCTTGGGGGATCTGCATCCTCTCATGCAATCTATACATCTAAAAGAACATAAATGCTTTTGAAATCTATAATTGTCTTCCCCGACAACGGCGCCAAAATGTTGGTCACTATAATTGTTTATTAATTAAAACAATCAAGTGTTACATAAATTGTCAACCCAGGGAATTCTGTTTATTTCAAAGACAATCACACACTGTATATGCTCAATCTCAAAAACAATCCAAAGTTGTAGTAAAAGTTACACTAATCACACCTTGCTTTGAATAGACTGAAGTTCTACTTTGAATTACAGTAAAAGAAATCTATTTATTACAGAATTCAAGATTCAAAGGAAAATAATTATCAGAAGAATCCTGGATTACATTAAGAAACAACAACCTAGGGAAAATGAACTTTTCAACATACTGCAAATAAGACTAACTATTTTGTAACAGAGAACATGACCCTATTCCCCAAAGTAGTAATCTTCAGCACCTGTCTCTGACTATCACACTTTCATAAACTCATTCTGCAAACATAATTACCAATCAAAATGATCAACAATTACCTAGGAATGAATTGTATGAAAACGATGCAACAATCAGTTGAAACAGAGTTTAAGAAAAATAGAGTTTTAACAAGGTATGAATAAAAACAATACTTAACACACTACAAAAATTAATGGGTGAATCTTGTGAAGAAGGTGGGCCCTCTCCTTCTCACAAGATTCCCTAGAAATGAAAGGGAACTAAGAAGAAATGCTCAAAATGATCTTTTATTCATCTGTCCAATGTAACAAGTTACAATATCAAAAGTGAACACACTCCTTCTCTATAATTCCCTTCTAGCTAAGACTTCTGAAATCCCCCTTCTAATGTTGATTTCTCCTCTATTTAAAGAGGAGAATCCTCTTAATACAATTAAGCATAAGATTACATGTGTACGTACAAATCCTATTCTTAGTCTGATCTAATCTTTTATGCTGGAATAGGATATTTTGATCTTCCATAGAAAAATGTCTTTACAGTGGTTGTAATGGTGTTGGCTTTGAGGTACAGCTATTGCGGCCAGTGTAACAGCTGCTTTAATTATCTTTTCTATTACTGTTGTATGTGAAATATTGTTTCAGCATCGTAAATCACGGATTGTTTCAGCAACAAGATTTGCATACTGTTTAACTGTTTCAGCAATGTAGCAGCAACGATATATTATCTTTTCTTGTTACTGCTATATATGAAATATTGTTTCAGCATCGCAAATCACATATTGTTTCAGCAACGGGATTTGTGTACTATTTAACTGTTCAACAACGTGCTCTTCAAGCAACAATGATATATTAACTGCAGTCTTCAAACTATTTTAGCAACTATATATTTCGGATTAATGGCTAAGTATGAAATTAATGTAAAATTACATGTAAAACAAGTTAAACATATAGCAAAGAGAAGAAATGTTATATACCTTTGGAAAAATAGATTAAGGTGATAATGTAAGCTTAAATATGAGCAGGAAAAGGATGTAATGATAGCAAAAAGTATGAGCAAAAAGGTACATTATAGGGTCCTAACAGTTTGTAGTGACACATAGAATGTAAATCGATGGTTGGCCACTGATTATGGGAAGCACCCCAAATTAAGTGTGAGTTCTGCGATGTTTTATTCAAAAGAGGACCCAAAAGGGTACCTGCACTATATGGCCACAACACCTGTAACTTAAGATTTTTTTCTTAGGACCTTTGAAGTGACACAAAGAACATAAAACATTTTCTTGCCACTGATGAGGGGTAGCACACCGAAATAGATGTGAGCTATGTGATGTATTATTCAAAAGGGGACCCAAAAGGGTACCTGCACTAGATGGATACAACAATTGTAACTTAACATTGTTTTCTTAGGCCCTTTATGGTGACACACATAAAGTACAACAATGTATGGCCACTGCTGAGGGGTAGTACCCCAAAACACGGGTGATTTCTATGATGTATTATTCAAAAGGGGGCCCAAAAGGGTACTTGCACTGGGTGGTTACAACAACTACAAATTAAGATGTTTTTCTAGTGACAAACAAAACGTGTATCACTTTGTGGAAATTGATGATGGGTAGCACCCCAAAACAGGTGTGAGTTATACGATGTATTATTCAAAAGGGGACCCGAAAGGGTAAATGCAATTGGTGTCTACATTCATTGTAACTTAAGATGTTTTTCTTCATCCCTTTGTAGTGACACACATAATGTATACCATTGTTTGGCCATTGATGATGGGTAGCACCCAAAAATAGGCATGAGTTATGTGATGTATTATTCAAAAGGGGACCCGAAAGGGTATATTCACTTGGTGGTTAAAGAATTTGTAGCTTGAGATGTTTTTCTTAGGCCCTTTTCAATAAAACACAGAAGAAACAACATTGTTTTTCCATTGATGAGGGGTAGTTCCCTGAAAAAGGAATGAGTTCTATGATGTATTTTTTAAAAGGGGACCTGAAAGGATACCTACAGAAAAAATGTACAAAACTATTTGGCCACTCATGAGGGGTAGCACACCAAAACATGTGTGATTTTTGTGATGTATTATTCAAAAGGGGAGTCGAAAGGGTACTTTCACTGGATGGCTACAACAATTGTAGCTTAATATGTTTTTATTACTACCTTTGTAGTGACACACATAATGTACAACACTAGCTAGCCACTAATGAGGGGTAGTGCCTTGAAACATGCATGAGGTTTGCGACGTATTACTCAAAAGTGGACCCTAAATGGTACCTACACTGGGTAGCTACACCAACTGTAACTTAATATGTTTTACATAGTCTTTTTTCATTGACTATCCATGATGTAACTTAATATGTAACTTAATATGTTTTACAACACTTTCTATTTATTGATGAGGGTTAGCACCCAAAAATAGGTGTCATTTCTAAGATTTATTATTCAAAAGGGGAACCAAAATGGTACCTGCACTGGGTGGCTAAGGAAACTCGATTTCAAGAAAGAGAATTCATCTACTTATTATCCATAATTGAATTTTCAAGTATATGGCATAAACAACTCTCTTAAGACCATACTTAAATGGACTATCAATGTGAGTAAATAAAATTTCCATATGATGCTTTATCTACAACATTTTCTGGCCATTGATGAGGGGTAGTTCCCTAAAAAAATCATGAGATTTACGATGTATTATTCAAAAGGGGGTCCGAAAGGGTACCTACTTTGGGTGGATAAAATAGCTATAATTTAAGATTTTTTTCTTAGGCCCTTTGTAGCGACACATAGAACATACAACATTGTATGGCCACTCATGAGTGGTAGCACCCTGAAATGGGCGTGATTCTTGGTGTATTATTCAAAAGGGGACCCAAAAGGGTACCTGTACTAGATAGATACAACAATTGTAACTGAAGATGTTTTCCTTATGCCCTTTTCAATGACACATAGAACGTAACATTGTCTAGCCACTGATGAGTGGTAGCACCCTAAAATAGATGTGATTTTATGGTGTATTATTCAAAAGGGGACTCGAAAGGGTACTTTTACTGCGTGGCTACAACAATTGTAACTTAAGATGTTTTTCTTAGGTCGTTTTTAGTGATACATATAATGTAAATAGATGGTTGGCCACTAATTATGGGAAGCACCGCAAAATAAGTGTGAGTTGTGTGATCTGTTATGCAAAAGAGGACCCAAAAGGGTACTTGCACTATATGTCTACAACATCTGTAACATAAGATGTTTTTCTTAGGCCCTTTGAAGTGACACATAGAACATACAACATTTTCTTGCCATTGGTGAGGGGTAGCGAACCGAAACAAATGTGAGTTATGTGATGTATTATTCAAAAGGGCACCCAAAAAGGTACCTGCACTAGATGGCTACAACAATTGTAACTTAAGATTTTTTTCTTAGTCCCTTTATGGTGACACACAGAATGTACAACAATGTATGGCCACTGATTAGGGGTAGTACTCCATGTATTCAACATCATAGATAAGTGGCATTTTAAAAGAATATTTCAATGTGGGCCATAATGAAAATAGATAAAAATTAAAAATATTTAACAAAAAAATCAAATTTATTATATAGTGCAAAATGAGAAAGATATACCATAGTCAACTATGGAAGACCATATAGACCATGGGTGACTATGATTGAATATGGTTGATGATGCATGACCATGGTAGACTATGGTTGATCATGGGCGACCATGTTTGACTATGGTTGACTATGTTTGAATATGATTGACTATAGTTTACTATGGTTGGATTTCATCACAATGTGATGTTGGTGAAGGGTTATGTTTAATTGGCACGTCAGGATACCTTTGTGGCATTACAACATTAGGTTTTTTTCAACAGATTGCAATGTTGGGTTATATTCGTTACATTGCGACATTGATTTAAGGTTTTCATGTTGGGACATGAGGTTTTGTTCATCACATCCTAACGTAATCTTATGTACATCGCATTGTCACACTAAATATGTTCGTCACATTGAAACATCGATTTAAGTTCATCACATATTGTGATGTGAGGGTATGTTCATCTCACTATGATGTTGGAATATGCTCATCACCTTGCGACATTGGGCTATGTTAAACTCATTGCGTTGTTGGGTTGTGTTCATCACATTACGACGTTGGGAGATGTTCGTCACATTGTGATGTTGGGTAATGCATCACACATTGTGATGTCACGTTATATTCTTCACATTGAGACATAACATAATGTTTCTCACATTATCATGTTAGGATTTGTTGGATTGCATCACAATGTGATGTTGGTGAAGGGTTATGTTTGAATGTGATGTCGGGATATGTGACAACCGTTGTAACTTAAGATATTTTTCTTAAGTCCTTTGCAATGACGCATAGAACATATTACACTCTCTAGCCATTGATGAGGGGTAGCTCCCTAAAATAGGCATGACTTCTCCGATGTATTATTCAAAAGGGGACCCAAAAGGGTACCTGCACTGGGTGGCTACAACAATTGTAAATTAATATTTTTTTCTTAGGCCCATTGCACTGACACAAAAGATGTACAACATTGTCTACCCACTATTGAGAGGTAACTCCCTGAAATGGGTATGAGTTATGATTTCTATTATTCAAAACAAGACTCAAAAGTGTGGATGCATTGGGTGGCTACAAAAAATGTAACATAAGATGTTTTTCTTATTGCCTTTGTAGTGACAATTAGAACGTAAAACATTGTTGTCAATAATGAGGGGTAGCACCACGAAATAGGTGTGATTTATGTGATGTATTATTCAAAAGGGGACCCAAAAGGGTTCCTTGACTAGGTGGCTACAATAGTTGTAATTTAATATGTTTTTCTTAGGCCCTTTATAGTGACACATAGGACATACAACATTGTCTGGCCACTGATGAGGTGTAGTGGCCCGAAAAAATCATGAGATTTACGATGTATTATTCAAAAGGGGACCCGAAAGGGTACCTGTAATAGGTGGCTACAACAATTGTAACTTAAGATGTTTTTATTAGGCCCTTTACAATGACACGAAGAACGTAACATGTTTTGGCCACTGATGAGTGGTAGCACATTGAAATAGATGTGATTCTGTGGTGTATTATTCAAAAGGGGACCCAAAAGGGTACGTTTACTGGGTGGCTACAAAAATTGTAACTTAATATGTTTTTCTTAGGTCATTTGTAATGACACATAGAATGTAAATCGATGGTTGGCCACTGATTACGGGAAGCACCCCAAAATAAGTGTGAGTTTTGCAATGTGTTATTCAAAAGAGGACCCAAAAGGGTACCTGTACTATATTTCCACAACACCTGTAACTTAAGATGTTTTTATTAGGCCCTTTGAAATGACACATAGAACATAAAACATTTTCTTACCACTGATGAGGGGTAGCGCACCGAAACAGATGTGAGCAATGCGATGCATTATTCAAAAGGTGACCCAAAAGGGTACATGCACTAGATGGATACAAGAATTGTAACTTAACATTTTTTTCTTAGGCCCTTTATGGTGACACACAGAAAGTACAACAATGTATGGCCACTGATGAGGGGTAGTACCCCAAAACATGGGTGATTTCTATGATGTATTATTCAAAAGGGGGCCCAAAAGGGTACTTGCACTAGGTGGTTACAACAACTATAAATTAATATGTTTTTCTCAGGCCCTTTACAGTGATACATAGAACGTGTATCACTTTGTGGAAATTGATGATGGGTAGCACCCCAAAACAGGTGTGAGTTATACGATGTATTATTCAAAAGGGGACTAGAAAGGTTAAATGTAATGGGTGTCTATAATAGTTGTAACTTAAGATGTTTTTCTTAGGCCCTTTGTAGTGACACACATAATGTATACCATTGTATGGCCATTGATGATGGGTAGCACCCAAAAATAGCCATGATTTCTACGATGTATTAATCAAAAGGGGACCCGAAAGGGTGTCTTCACTTGGTGGTTAAAGAAGTTGTAGCTTGAGATGTTTTTCTCAGGCCCTTTTCAATAAAACATAGAAGAAACAACATTTTTTTTCCATTGATGAGAAAAATGCGTGAGTTCTATGATGTATTATTTAAAAGGGGAACCGAAAGGATACCTACACAAAAAATGTACAACACTATTTGGCCACTAATGAGGGGTAGCACACCAAAACATGTGTGATTTCTGCGATGTATTATTCAAAAGGGGAGTCAAAAGGGTACTTGCACTGGATGGCTACAACAGTTGTAGCTTAATATGTTTTTATTAGTCCCTTTTCAGTGACACGCATAATGTACAACACTATCTAGCCACTAATGAGGGGTAGTGCCTTGAAACAGACATGTGTTTTGCGACGTATTATTCAAAAGTGGACCCTAAATGGTACCTACACTAGGTAGCTACACCAGTTGTAACTTAATATGTTTTACATAGTCTCTTTGCATTGACTATCCATGTTGTAACTTAAGATGTAACTTAATATGTTTTACAACACTTTCTAGTTATTGATGAGGGTTACAACCCAAAAATAGGTGTCATTTCTACGATTTATTATTCAAAAGGGGAACCAAAAATGGTACCTGCACTGGGTGGCTAAGGAAACTTGGTTTTAAGAAAGAGAATTTGTCTACTTATTATCCGTAATTGAATTTTCAAGTATATGGAATCAACAAGTTTCTTAATACCATACTTCAATGGACTATCAATGTGAGTAAATAAAATTGGCATCTGATGCTTTATCTGGAATTATGGATGTACCAGACCTTTGCTAAGAATTTTAAGGGCTTCTCTCCATTATAACTTGTTCACAGGGTGGAAGAAGTCACCTTGATTGAATGTGAGATTCCCTCTTTAAATATTTTTGTTGAGCTTCTTATGAACATGACTAAATTGGATGCACATATCGTTCACCTAAAACATATTGATGAGCAACATCATGATGTCACCACTGCAAATGAGATGCACAAAAAGAGTGTCAAGATTCAATATGATAATTTTGTTCTCATAAGGATTTTTTCTAAGGGAGACCTTGGTTTGGTTTACGATCAAGACAAGGATGTGTTAGGAGCGAGAACGTTTAACCCGATGTGGCATGCTCCATACATCATGTCATGTGACCTACAAAAGGGATATTATGAATTATTTGATTATAAGGGTAATGTGATATTGGAGCCTAGAAATCGGCTCTAAATATAGAGGTACTACACTTGAGTGTCAATGCTTAGGCATTTTTCTATTTGTAATTATTGTACATCGGTAGCATTTAGGATTTGTATAGTTTATTTTATTTCTCTTTTGGTTTGCTTATGATGCTAATACTTGATTGGCATATGTCATTGTAGTCTTAATTCTATATCATGTTCATGGATGGAACCATCCATCACACTCAAAACCTTCCTTTCACCATGTGGGTGATTCACTCACCTTTGGACCAAGTGGTAACATCCAAAGGTGCTTGTATGGGGAAACGACCAATAATGTGTCCGAATATAGTTATTTCACTGAGCTTCTAAGATATTCCATTTTGCATGGTATCCTTCCACTTGAAGTTTACTTGGATTCCTAGTTGGCAGCTTCACAATCAAATGATCAATACCATGTGTGTGATCCTACACTTCTTTGACAATTCCTTTGGGTAATTCTTCTAGAACATTTTCATAACTACGTTATGTATGTTCACATTTCTAGGACTAAAAATTCAGTATATGATGTATATTTTAATTACATTTTAGATTGAAATTTGTATCATAATTAAAAATCATAATTACACACACATAAATGTATATAATGTTTTCACATTTACACATAACAATCTAAAATACCAAAGAAAAAATATTTGTATATATTGCTTTAATGTTCATTAAGTAAAAAAATGTGGGTCAGAGTTACAAAATAGAAATCCTAGCCCAAAATCTCTCTCTCTCTCTCTCATATATATATAGACACACACCGATACAATAATACAATATAAAATATATGTTGAGGGCCCCACCCTAGAATGTGTGTCTCTATAACAGACTATGAAATTGTATAAGTGCTAGAATAGCTACAACCAAGACCATGGTACATCAACAACATGTCATGCACGTGCTCCGATAGTTCTTCTATCTACACCATGTGTATATGGTGTGCCAAACAATTTATATTCTCTTCTAGTCATTATGGAGAATCCTCTTGAATATTTTGGGATCCAATCTTAATTTCTCCTTAGCACCTCCTCTACGATGGTGGTGAGGGAATCCATCATAACTAATCGTTCCAATGTCTACAAATTCATGTCAATTTGTTGGTTTTGTTACCCACACCAAAAATGATTTCTTTTTGGTTTGCTTCTTGAGAACTTTATAAATAAAATTATTAAAAATTAAATAACTTTAAAAACTTAAAATATTGTTTACTTGTCTTCTTAAGTGTGGGACCAATAGGAATGGGTATGTCGATATCCCTGATGAATCTTATCCCTTCATAGCGATAGTCCTCAATGGATATGATCTATAATTTTCACCAATTGAAGAATTCCTCTGCATATGGATTTGTCATACACCCACCCCCCTAATATTTTAATAATTTCGGCCCATCAAATCATACATGGTGCACGGAGTCTATGTGGTACCATAAAAACTCTCAGAATAATAATAGGTACCCTCTTGAAGAAGAATATACATAGGATAATATCGTAACCAAATTGTTTCATCTTACCTTGCTTACATTTAGTGGGTTGTGTTTTCATGCAATGTAATAAGGATGTTCTCTAGTCATAGATGGTAGGTTGAAATAACTCCACAACACAAAAAATCTCTATCCTTGTTAGCCATTCCTTGGAATTCCTAACTTTTCAAGTCGGCCTTCTCGTATGTCACACACTTCTCAGAATCACTACACTATTTGTCCTATACTCCTGCTAGTAAGGAACATCTCCATTGACTTCATGTTGGTGGGTAATATTTTATTAATTATGATACATTTCTCTGGGATTTTGTTCTAGAGTCACACCCTATCCCTATTTACATCATTGATAGGTTACCTTGTGCTCAATAGATGACACTTCATCATTGGTCATAAAATAAGTGGTTTCCCTTTGTTCAATGGAAAGAACATTATTCACACATTGATATTTGTGTAGTACCTTGGATTCTATCTATCCCCATTGGTGGTTCCCTCTCCTTTGTTGGTAGTATTAATTATTGGGTGCGATTTAGAGGGTCATTTTTGTGCACTATTCCTTCTAGTGCATGCGAGAGACATATTTCATGGTGTGTCCATTCAATCTTTTCATCTCAGCTCTTCCAAATATTTGGGCTTCTGCTAGTCCTCATGTTGGATTGTGGGGGATTCCTTAATTCCCTCCTTCCAGTTGATCTCTTCCTATCAACTTCGACACATCCTAATATAGGATAGGGATATAGAGCCTTTCTTAGTACCTTGGGGCTTGTAGTAATTAGTGGTAGGTTCCCTCACTATTGACAGTGGTAATACATCAATGTTACCTTATTGAAAGACTCTACCAAGTGTTCAACATAGGGACGATTTTAAGGACGAAAATTTATTTTAAAGTGTAGTAACCTTAGTGAATCTTACTAATCCTTCATATGCCAACTATAAATGTTTGACGATATTTTTGTAAAAATGTTCAAATTTCTAAGGATTTTATATAGTTTTTATAAAATTTTGGTGATTTTCAAGGTAAAATTATTTTATCCTATAGAATTTGGGCGAATCATTTTTATAATAGAGAATATTTTTTGGGGAAAAACCATGGAAAATTATCCCATGAGTGAAATTTAGCCCCTAAAATCATCCTTGGTTGAACATTGACTCCTTTATTCTCACTTTCCATATTGTACTAGGTACCTTGGTGTCCATTATCATTATCAGTTAGTTTTCTCGCATTTGTTAACAATATACATCAATTACCAATAATCAAATGGTATCTCACTATATTCCAATTCAACAAATCTATTCACATAGTGTAGACTCATACCATCGATGGATGACTTAAATACCTAGAGACTGTAGTAGCATCACATATTTTATGTTGTTACTCAAGTTGTGTTGGATAGTACCACCTCCACTTATGACATTGGTACTTTTGAAGGATCATTTTTTCAACTCGTGTTTCCATATATCCTTCACTCATTATGAGACATAGATCCATAGTGTGTCTCTTTCGTGGCTATGATATTATTTCAAATGGATCCATTATGTATCTATTTTGTGGTCGTGATCACTACTTCTATATATACATACTTTTGTTCGAAAAAATAGGTGTGCTCGTTTCACTGTAGAAAATATAGCAATATTTTCACCCAACCATAGGCACAAAGGACACCCCTGAGCACCTTGAACTTGAAAGATAAAATAATTCTAGAAGCAATCTAATAGCCAACCAAGGTAGCGCACATTTCTCCAAGGCTAGTGCACCATGCAAGAATAACCAAATACCAAGAATAAATTCCAAACCATAACCAAGAGACCAAGTCACCACTGTTGTCACTGCAACTTTCCTCCATTCATGCACACTTCTTGTCCTTATGCAGTTGTGAGTGAGTGAATGAAAAATGATCTCTAAGGCCCTCTATTTTTACTTCTCTATCTCACCTAACTATGTTGACTTCTCTTTCTGGAGGCTAACAACTCAACATTAAATATTCTCTTGATATTACTTGTCTTCTAGGGTTATTATCTGATGTTTTAGGATTTCTCTTGCTTCCTGGAATATTCTACTATTGTCAAAGGTTACACGTGGAGGTTAATAGCTCTTCTAGCTACCATAATATCAACACTCCCTCCTATCTAGGGAGGTATTAAGGGAAATAGTACTGAGAAAAAATAGACCATTCAATCGATATCATCATCGTAGCCACACAGGCTATCTCATGATCAAATCCTTAGAACCATCATCACAATCCAACTAGATACTCTTCATGGAATTCAAAACAATGTCATCCAATAGAAAACAATTGTTTTTATTCATATTTGTATATAACTACTATCCAATGGTATACATCCACTCTCAGTAGCACAATGCTATTAACCGATAACATACAGTCACTATCAGTGTATCACATCCACCACAGTAGCATACACCTACTGTCTCGAGACATACCTTCTCTACAAAAATCATATCATCTGATATCAACCTGTAGAAAAAATATCATGATACAAACTGAGTCATCTGGTCCATTCTTCCACTCACATCTGTGATATCTGGAAGAGCATCTACCCTTGAAAATTGAAGCATTAGTCATGAGATATTTGGACTATTCTTCTCAAGCATAGAAGAATAATTATCCATGATTTCTGAACCTGGACCATTCACCTAATTGGGCCATTCCTCCAGAACTAATCTTAGTGAAACCTGGAGAGAATGAGTATGCCATAGGGATGTACTATCTAGACCATTTCCTAAGGAAATGAATGTCCTACACCAACCTCCAAAAAGAACCATTCTTCAAAATTAGTTACAACTGTGAACTTCGAAAGAATGAATTCCTAGTGAGGCAAACCATTCTACTTGACCACTACTTAGAGTGAATGACAAGAAGAAAGATTTTCCTAGACCATTCCACCACACTGGACACAACGAGAATCATTGTATACGGTACATCAAGAATCTATTGGACCATTTTCATTATGAAAATGACTATTTGATCTAGAACATTTTTCGAATTGGAAAATGACTGTCTATCAGAAATATCGAACCACTTTCCAAACTATAAAGGAACTTCCCAACTTGGATCATTTTACGAAATGGAAAATCACTATCCATAAATCAAAAACATAGTAGTGATCTCTCCCAACCTGGGAGTAATCACTTCCTTTTTCAATAAGGAAGTCATCTCCACGATCCCCAATTTTTCTCTTAACTACACAAGATTTTCATCTTGGACAAAGGATTTATGAAAAAAACATGATATCTTCTCATATGTGGAGATTTACAGGAGAACCACTTCTCCCCTCTGAACTTTATCACGAAGAAAATAATTCTTGATCTCAATGTGCTTAGACTTGTCATGGAACACCAGGTTCTTTGAAAGCTTCACACAACTCTTATACTCACAATATATCACAGTTGAATCCAACACTTGATCAAACAATCTAGAAACCAACTTATGGAGCCACACTGCTTCCATACAAGTATCAAAATATTAAATATACTCCACTATTCTAGTGTTGAGTGCAATAGACTTATGTTTCCTTCTATCCCATGATATTGTGGCAAAGCTCAAAATGAAATATATTCAAGAAGAACTTCTTCTACTATCTAAACTCCCTGCCTAATCTGAATTGATAAATCCATGTATTTCTGTATCATAAATCAAACGTCCCATGAAAACATTTCAAGGCATGCTTTGTAATTTTTCAATTCTCATGGCAGGTTCCACCTGGAAAAAGTTGAATTTGAAAACCCAGAAAGTCTTTTGCAAAAGTAAGACCACTTAATCAAACAAAATGAACTATAGATAAAAACATTTTAAAAATGGGTGAAAAAATGAAATGGTGTTTAACCAGGATTGTTTGAACTAGAATTGATAATCTCTGAGAGAGTCGAGAGTGATGACCTCAAACTTTATTAGTGATAGATTGGTATCCATGTTTACATGAAAATAATAGTTAGGGGGGAGTTTAATGACTTGAATGAGTTTCTGATTGGGATCGGTGTTGATTTTTCCATTTTTGGTGCCAATCTGCAGCCTGTCCACTGAAAGTCGTAGGGAACCCCTAAATAATGTAATCCTTGTGTTCTGCAGCAATCACCGTCATTCCAGGCTTCATTACATGCACTAAAACAAAATGACATTACATTTAAATATATAATGTAATGAGTTCTTCCTCAATTTATTAATGGATTTGCAAATGAGAAAGAAATGAACAATAATATAAATATTATTTACCTTGGGAACCTATGGCAGTAAATAGAATGACAACATTGTCATCGCCCACAAGGAATTCAGATACAGGAATAGTGACAGTTGAAATGGGAGTGGAATCGAGGACTTTAACAGTTAGAGTATGGCCCATGGTTCCTGGATGAAGCTCATTAAATTTGTAGCTATAAATCGGTTCCTCAATCACAACCTCCTCATCCACCTCAACCTTTGTTGCTGCTTCATCAACAATATTACCCCAAGAGGAAGAAGAACCTATGCCTCCATTTCCCTTGCCCGACTATTTCGTCATGTTTCCACTGTCACTATCACTGTACCTTCCTCTTCTCCTACCTATTCCAATCCCCCTTCCACTTTCTCTTACGCTTCCTCTGCCACGTTTATTGATAGAATCACTGATGATAGTTTGTCTGTAATTAATCTGATGCAATGCTTCTTCTGCAACAGTATGCTCCTTTCTCTCTTCTTCAAGAGAGGGCCAAAATAATGAGGACGTCTTTTGCTCCATCGTATTTATACTCTCTCCATATCTCAATTCTTTTTCCTTCCTTTTCCCTTCTCTTCTACTCCAGATAGATCTGTTTACCCTCTTCTCTGCCTGCCACAAAAAGGCTCTCGCACATATCAGATTAATCTTTGACAATTTTTACATTTGTATTTCAATTTTAATGTATAAATAGCCAATTGATTGGTTCTGCTAGTTGTGTCAAAAGGCGCTTTCTTTAAACACTACGAGGGATATATGTAATTCCTTCCATGTTCAACATGGAGTTGACATGCAAGCATTTAAAAATATTAATAACAAAAAACTATTTCAATGTCGGCCATAAATAAAATATTTTAATATCCAGTTCAAATGAAATAAATTGAGTGGGCGTAATTGTTAAGAACATGTCTTTCCTCCTAAGAGGTCACAAGTTCAACTCCATGTGCTTTGTATTCAAAATCATAGATAAGTGGCATTTAAAAAGAATATTTCAATGTGGGTCATAACTAAAATAGATAAAGATTACAAATATTTAACAAAAATTTCAAATGTATTATATAGTGCAAAATGATTTAATGCATGGACAATTTCAGTGATAGTACATTTCAAAATGAACAAGTTAAAGGTGTCAGTGAATCTAGCAACATAATGAAAAACACTCAAGATAATAAAAAGGAAAATAAAATGAATGTGATTAGAATATGAATATAATAAACATATATTGTTAGAGGCAAATATATGATGAGTACATAATAGCAAAGGAAATTATAAGCAAATATATGATGAGCACATATTAGCAAGGGCCAAAAGGATGAGGACGACTTTTGTTTTTTTGGCTTCTTCAAGAGAGGGCCAAAAGGACGAGGACGACCTTTGCTACATCATATTTATACTCTCTCTGTCTCTCAATCCTTCGTCCTTCCTTTTCCCTTCTCTTCTTATTTAGATAGATATGTTTACCCTCTTCTATGCCCGCCACTACAAAGGTAATCGCGCAACTTTGATAATTCGTACGTGTCTTTCAATTTTCTAAGTATAAATACCAAATTGATCCCTTACCATTTATGTGAAAAGGCACTTTCTTCCACTAATATGAGGGAGACATGTAATTCTTTCCATGTTTAATATGGAATTGACATGTAACATTTAAAAAATATTAATAAAAAATATATATTTCAATGTCTGCTATAAATAAAATATTTCAATATCTAGTTCAGGTAAAATAATTAATGCTATGTTTTTATAGACCATGTTTGATTCTTTTTATACTCAACATCGATCTAGCACATGGTATGTGTGTGTGTGTGTGTGTGTGCAAGTTAATGATTGTCTCTCATGAAGCGTTAGTGGCAATGCCAACCTCGAAAAACAACAATATGTTAACTTGGAGGGATTTTTCAAGGTAGTTTTACAATGAATTTGAATATGGTGTAAGAAGATTATGAAATTGAATTAGCTTTCTAAATATACAACTTTTATTCATAGACTTTGTGAATAACTATGTCAAATTTGATTTTTTCTAAAACATTATAGTAGAAGTAAGAAAGATATGTCTTCTAGGATTTTGATATATGTGAAGAAAAATATAGATTAAAAATAATAAACAATATTTTGTTTTTTAAATTATATATTCAAAATGTGCATCTTCTACTCTATCTATGTATATCGTTTTGTTTATTTATCCAATAGAAAAATAACTTTAAAGACATAGATATAGAGGGGTATTCACAAAAATATAGGTTTTTATCAATTTGCAGACCGAACCACTAGGTTTGTCATCTCGAATCTAAATACGAGCCAACCAAATTAGCATACACCTTCTCAATCCTGCCTGAAAAAAATGAATTCAAAAGAATGCATGTGATTTCTTAGAAACACGCCTGCGATCCTAAAATTCATTCCTCCATCACTCTCCCCCTCTCTCTCTATTTCCTACATATATCCCCTATCTCTATCTCCTTATCAATCTCCCTCTCTACTCCTTATGTCTGTCTCCTCTCTCTCCCTCACACTCCTAAAAGTGGTAAGACCTAGACATGGCAAGACTTAGACATCACAAGGCATGGAAAGATGTAGACGTAGACATTACCTTGACATGCCTCAGACTCTCACACCCACTCCTTCCCTATCCTCTGCCTCTTCCAATATTTCTCTCTTTCTCTCTCCCTCTGCCCCTTTTTCCCTCCCTCCCTCCCCTCTCTCTTCCACGTCCCTCCCACCCTTTCTCTATCTCCTTGTTTTTAGTCTCAATCTCACTCTCTCTGCCCCTCTTTCTATCTCTATTATGATTCTATGTCTCCCTTTGTATCCCCCCATTCCTCTCACTCTCTCTCTACCCCCCCTTCTACATCTCCCTATCTACTTCCCTTCCTCTCACTATACCTGTCTCTACCCATCCTCTTTGTCTCCCTCTCACACTTTGTCTCTACCCATCCTCTTTGTCTTGCTCTCTCCCTCTCCCACACTCTAACACACTCACTCTCTACCTTCCCTCTTTGTCTACATCTCTCTCCCTCCCACACTCTAACACACTCACTCTCTACCTTCCCTCTTTGTCTACATCTCTCCCCCTCCCACACTCTAATACACTCACTCTCTACATCCCTTATTTGTATTCCTCTATCTCCCTCCCATACTCTCGCACACACAATTTATATCCCCCCTCCATGTCTTCTTCTCTCTCTCCCTCCCATACTCTAACACACACACACTCTACCTTCCCTATTTTTCTACCTCTCTCTCCCTCCCACACTCTTGCACACACACTTTCTATCCCCCCTATATGTATCCCTCTCCCTCCTTCCCACACTCTTTATCCCCCCCCTATGTATCCCTATGTCTCCCTCCTACACTCTAATACACTCACTATCTACCTCCCCTCTTTGTCTACCTCTCTCTCCCTCCCACACTCTAACACACTCACTCTATACCTCCCCTTTTTGTCTTACTATAAGTCATTCCTCCATACCTCCCATACCCCTCCTCTATCTCTCTCTCTCTCTCTCTCCTACATCTATCCCCCCTCTCTATGTCCCTCTCACTCTCCCTCTCTACCCCCTATCTATCTCCCTCTCTCTCCCTCACACTCCTATACATGGTAAGACCTATACATGGAAATACTTAGACATCAAAATGCATGGAAAGACGTAGACCTAGAACTTACCTTGACATGCATCAGAATATCACACACACTCTCTTTCTCTATTCCCCTTTGTCTCTCCTTCCCCTCTCTCTTCCACCTATCTCCCACTCTTTTTATTTGTCCTCATTGTTAGTCTTAGTCTCACTCTCTTTGCCCCCATTTCTCTCTCTATTCCCCCTCTTTGTCTCCCTCTATATCCTCCCCTTCCTCTCACACTCTCTCTACCCCCCCTTCTATGTCTCCCTTTGTGCTTCCATTCCTCTCACTATCTATCTCTCTTCCCCCCCTCTCTATATAGCTCTCCCTCCCTCTCACAATTTGTCTCTACCCCTCCTCTTTGTCTTTCTCTCTACCTCTACCACACTCTAAAGTACTCACTCTCTACCTCTTCTCTTTCTATACCTCTCTTTCCCTCTCACAATTAAACACACTCACTCTCTACCTCCCCTCTTTGTATACCTCTCTCTCCCTATCACACTCTAACACACTCACTCTCTACCTCCTCTCCTTGTCTTCCTCTCTCTCCCTCCCACACTCTTTCACACACACTTTATATCGCCCCTTGATGTCTTCCTTTCTCTATCTCCCTTGTTTTTCTACCTCTCTCTCTCTCTCTCTCCCACACTCTCTCACACACACACTCTTTCTATACACCCTCTATGTCTCCCTCTCTCTCCCTCCAAAACTCTTTATCCCTCCTCTATGTCTCCCTCTCTCTCCATCCCACACTCTAACACACTCACTCTCTACATCCCCTCTTTTTATACCTCTTTCTCCCTTGCACACTCTAACACACTCACTCTCTACATCCCCTCTTTGTCTTCCTCTTTCTCCCTACCACACTCTCACACACATGATTTCTATCCCCCCTCTATGTCTTCCTCTCTCTCCTTCCCACACTCTAACACACTCAGTCTTTACCTCCCCTCTTTGTCTTCCTCTCTCTCCTTCCCACACTCTCGCACACTAGAAAGAGTGGAACATTCCAAGGAAATCCATGGTAAGACAAGAAATTACCTTGACCTAGACTTGCAAAGACATGTCAATACCTATACCTAGACCTAGAGATAGACCTAGTCTTAGACCATTACCTAAACCTAGACCTTGCCTCATCACGCCTAACAGTAT
>SNQJ01S0010547.1:146128-169331 GCA_010110895.2 Picea sitchensis
GCAAAATTTCATGTCCTGCAGACTAGAATTTGAATGCGCTAATAATACTACCGAGTATGAAGCTTTAGTGCAAGGACTAAATAAATACATAGATTTAAATGTTAAAGAACTAAACGTTTTCAGGGAATCTGAAATTATCGTTAGGAAAATAAAGAATACTATACATTCCAACTCTCCCCACCTAAGGAATTATAAACAGGAAGTGCATAGGATAATAGAACATTTTGAAGCCTTCAATATAACAATGATTCCTGGGACAAAGAATACTCTTGTTGATTCCCTAGCCATTGCTGCTTCGAGGCTATCCCCTTTACAAGACTATGAAGCCTCCAAGTTCATTGTGGAACTTCTCTACAAACCATCAGTGCCCAACAATATTTCTAATTGGAATGTCTTTGAAGGAGATGGGTAGATTATAAACTTCCTAACCAATCGGGAACATTTTAAAGACCTGGCTATTGACGATGAAGTATTCCAAGATAAATTAGTAGAAACTGATTCCCATGAACAAAGATGTGAAATAAACCACTCTATTAACATACCCAAGTTTCACACGATACCAAAAGGGGTAGCCAATTTGGAGAACCTCTTTGACTTAAGGGAAAGATCTAAAGGGTCAACAAACACAAATATAAGGAGCTCATGTCCCATGTACGAGACTATAAAACTAGGAAACCCTAAATATATAAATCTAGGCAAGACAGTGTCTAAAGAGGAAAGGAAATCCTATCTCAAACTTTTCAGATAATATCAAGATGTTTTTGTGTGATCCTACCGAGATATGAAAACTTATGACACTCAAATTATTCAACACGCAATCCTGTTAAAATACAGAGTGAGACCCTTCCAACAAAAGATCTGGAAGTACTACCCATCTCTAGAGCCCCTCGTGTGTCAAGAGTTAAATAAATTACTAGATGCTAAAATTATCTCTCAATTTAGACACTCTGTCTGGGTAGAAAATTTGGTTCCCATCAAGTAACATTATGGGGAAATCCACCTGTGTGTGGATTTCAGAGACCTTAATAGAGCGTCAGAAAAGGACAAGTACCTAGTTCCACCGATGGAACAACTCTTGCAGACCGTGTCTGGTTCTGATATTTTCTCCCTGCTAGACGGTTTTTCAGGTTACAACCATGTTCTAGTTTCAGAGGAAGACCGATTGAAAACTAACTTCTGAACCAAGTGGGGAACCTTTTCTTATAAATGCACTCCCTTTAGGTTAATTAATGCAGGGAAAACCTTCCAGAGGGGCATGAACGTAGCTTTTCAGGGATTGATCAAAAAATTCATAGTAGTCTATTTGGACAACATGATTGTGTATTCAAAGAAAAGAGAATATCACATCCTACATCTAACCCAGATTTTTGAAAGGTGTAGAAAATATGGTATATATTTAAACCCTAATAAAACTATATTTGGGGTTGAGGAAGGGAAATTACTAGGTCATATTATATCTCAAATAGGAATTTGCGTAGACCCAGAATGAATTAAGGTAATAAATCAGCTTCCCTTACCTCACAACAAAAAGGATACGCAATCCTTCTTTTGGAAAATCAATTTTGTGAGGAAGTTCACCACTGACTTCGCTGAAACTATCAAACCCTTACAAAAAATGATCTGCAAAAATGTTGAATTTAAGTGGGATGATGAACGAAAAATTTCTTTCAGCAATATCTCAAGCTCTAGTGTTGCGAAGTCTCGACTTTAGCAAAGATTTTTTCCTCTATAATTTTGCGTCCGAAAAATATTTAGTTGTAGTATTGACTCAGAAGGATAATGAAAACAATGAGGCCCCGATCTCATTTATGAGCACTAATATCCAAGGGTTCGAATTGAATTACCTCGCTACAGAAAAACATGCTTATGCATTGTACAAATAAGCAGGGATGATTTTAAGGATGGAAATTTATTTTAAAATGTAGAAACCTTGGTGAATCTTACTAACCCTTCATATGACAACTATAAATGTTTTGCGATATTTTTGTAAAAATATTCAAATTTCTAAGTATTTTATATAGTTTTTATAAACTTTTGGCGATTTTTGAGGTAAAATAATTTTATCCTATAGAATTTGAGCGAATTATTTTTAAAATAGCGAATCTCGTTTTTGGAAAAACCATGGAAAATTATCCCATGAGCGAAATTTAGCCCCTAAAATCATCCATGCAAAGAAGTAAATCATTTCAGATCTTACATCCTAAAAAACCACACCAAGGTCATTGTGCCTCATCTCATAGTCTGATCCCTATTAACTCAACAAGAGATGGGGGAAAGGAGAGAAAATTGGATGGAATTTGTCCAAGAATTTGATATATATATAAAACCTGCCAAACTGGTTATGGGACAAGGATTGTGTAAACTGGTCGTTGAATCCCAAGACCAAGTAAATGAAGACTCCAAAGTTAGAAGTAAATCATTTCAGATCTTTGCTGGTCCTAAAATCACACCAAGGTCATTGTGCCTCATCTCATAGTCTGATCCCTATTAACTCAACAAGAGATGGGAGAGAAGGGGAAATTTGATGGAATTTGTCCAAGAATTTGATATATATATAAAACCTGCCAAACTGGTTATGGGATTTAAGATTGTGTAAACTGGTCGTTGAAACCCAAGACCAAGTAAATGAAGACTCTGGGTGGAGAATGAATTGGCATTGTGGTGCAGTGAAGATTTATATGTTCCCCCCAGGGAAAGAGTCTTGGTAAAAGAAACTAACCTATCTCCTACACCATGGGACCTACCCAGAAAACCCAAAACCCAGCAAGGAGAGTTCTGAGACTAAAATCAACACAATATCGCCTCATAAATTCAGTTCTCTTCTGCGTAAATTATGATGGGGTACTTTTAAGATGTCTCGAACGTGAAGACGTAGACAAGGTTCTGAAGGAGCTCCATGATGGTCCTGCAGGTGGACACTTTGCATGGAATACCATCACTCAAAAGATACCGAGATCCATATATTACTAGCATACTCTGTTTAGATATGCTCATCCATACGCTAGAAACTCCAAAACTTTTCAAATAGGCATGGGGAGGGAAAAGAGAGCAGTTTTCCCACTCCAACTAGTGGCCATATCTAGACCATTCGAGCAATGGGGGTTGGATGACATAGGTGAAACTACACCAATTTATTCAAAACAACATAGATACATACTGACTGCTACAAACTATTTCACAAAATGGGCAGAGGCCATACCTTTGACTCAAGTAAATGAAAAGGTGGTAATCCAATTCATAGAACAACAATTGATCACAAGGTTCGATATGCCTTTCGTTCTTTTTTTTGATAATGTCATTTACTTTTCTTCCACCCTACTAACAGATTTTACTCTAGATAAAGGAATCATAATCAGATACTCTGCAAACTACTATCCATAAGGGAATGGAGTGGAAGAATCAACCAATAAGAACCTAGTGAGGATCTTGAAGAAAAACGTTGCAGACAATCAGAGGAATTTGCACAATTTGCTTCACAATGCCTTATGGGCCCATAGAGTAACACCCAAGGGGGCTGTAAGGAACTCCCCATCCTTTGTAGTATATGGACAAGAAGCCATTCTCCTGAACGAGCTATACCTTCCATCTTTTCAGCTTGCTCAGGGATCTAGAGGACAATCCTCATCAGTTATTCAACAGAGAATTGATACCCTCCTCATGCTAGAAGAAGAAAGAGATAAAGAAAAATCAAAGTTCATCGCTCATTAGTAGATAGTTAAAAGGTGTTTTGACAAGCATAAGGATAGAGAGAATAATTTTGAAGTAGGATACTTAGTCCTAAAATGGAATAGAGAAAATCAACTGAAGGGAAAACACTCAAAGTTTCAAAATCTATGGCTGGGACCTTTCCAGGTGGTCGAGAAACTTGGGGCAGGCACGTATCRGTTGTAAAATCTAAGTGGGGAAAYTGACTCCCTCTCAGTGAATAGCCAAGCCCTTGTTATAGAAAGATTTGCCTCACCATTGCAATCTTGCATAGAGGGACTTTTTCCATTTCCCTATGTAGACTTGTCATCCCTTTTTGATGAATCCAGAGCTAAAAATACATATTTTTCCACATATATGTGCCCTATATACTATACAAGATGCGTATACGCAGGCTGCTCCACTATAGCCCACGCACATCAGGATTTGTGCATGAAAATACAAAAATGAAGTCGGGTTTCCATGTCACGACACGAGATCTCTGATCCTTGGCCTTCCATATACTGGAAACATTCCAACTTGGCCCTTCAGTTGCATTTTGAAGGCTATAATAACACAATTCTGATCTATGGAAAAGATGAGAAAGAATTCAACTTTGAGAGCAAAGTTACTCTGGAGAAATTACTTCATATTGAGTCTGCATCCCTTTGTCCCTCAAGTCTGAACACAGTGTTCATCCCCCAAGCTCTTTCCCTATTGCTGAGAGAACCTCATTGTCTCTTTCCTATGAGTTTCCTTTGGTGGAGGATTGAAGTGGTGGAGGCCCAGTTGGAAGGAACTTGGTTTCTTGGTTTCGAATTGTGACGACATGGAAGTCTGTAATGTTTTCTCTTCTCCTGATCATTTATTAATAAAAATACTCCTTTTCCGTCTAATTGGTATCGTGCAAATATATGATTATTATCCATGGGAATAATTGTAATGTTTATTAATGGATTATGATATCTAATGTGATAACCCCTTTACATTGTCACTATATACTTTCTCTACTTGTTTGTTGAGAACTTGTTGCAAGTATAAAGCTTTGGGCCAAAGTGCTCAACGGTGGAACATCATCAAACATTGGAATGAGGTAGGCTTCTTTCTTATCTCACTTGCACATTGGTTTATATAGTATATGTTGGAATTGAGTAGATTTTTGCATTCATACCTATCTGTTGTGGTTTACCCCAACCATAGGGAGTTTTTCCCTCGTAACAAAATTGGCAACTCCACTGGTTTTGAGAAATTTTGTTACGAGGGAAAAACTCTCTATAGCCAGGGTAAACCACAACAGATAGGTATGACTGCAGAAATCTACTAAATTTCAACATATACTATATAAACCAATGTGAAAGTGATATAATAAAGAAGCCTACCTTGTTCCAACGTTTGATCATGTTCCACTGTTGAGCACTTTGACCCAAAGCTTTATACCTGCAACAAGTTCTCAACAAACAAGAAGAGAAAGTATATAGTAATAATGTAAAGGGGTTATCAAATTAGATAACATAATCCATTAACAAACATTACAAATATGCCCATGGATAATAATTATATATTTGCATGATACCAATTGGACGGGAAAGGATTATTTCTATTAATAAATGATCAGCACAAGCAAAAACATTATAGACTTTCATGTCGACACGGTTCGAAACCACGAAACCAAGTTCCTTCCAACTGGGCCTCCACCACTTCAATCCTCCACCAAAGGCAAGCTCATAGGAAAGAGACAATGAGGTTCTCTCAACAATAGGGAAATATGTCGGGGGCTAAACACTATGTTCAGACTTGAGGGACAAAGGGATGCAGACTCAATATGAAGTAATTTCTCTAGAGTACCTTTGATCTCAAAGATGAATGCTTTCTCCTCTTTTCCATAGCTCGGAATTGTGTTCTTATAGCCTTCAAAATGCAACTGAAGGGTCGATTCAGAACATTTCCAGTATATGGAAGGTCAAGGATAAGAGATCTCCTTTCGTGACATGGAAAACTGACTTCATTTTTTTATTTTCTGGCAAAAATCCTGATGTACGTAGGTTGTAGTGGAGCAACCTACGTATACGCATGTTGTATAGTAGATAGGGAGCGTATATGTGGAAAAATATGTATTTTTAGCTCTGGATTCATAAAAAGGGGATGATAAGTTTGCATAGGGAAATGGAAAAAGGCCCTCTGTGCAAGATAGCAATGGTGAGGAAAATCTTGCTATAATAGATGCCCCCTAATGTGTGAGATCAGAGGAGTATCTGTGATGGCTGAAATACATTATAAATAGCCCATACATGGAGTGGTGTAAACCCATCTGGAAAGACTAGTTGCTCATTACATTCTGTGTTGACTTTACATACATGGTTGCCAATAGAATACAATGCAGATCCATGTGGAAAATATACCAAATATGTGTTTGTGGCCATGAATAGGAAAATACAAATGCGGTTATATGCTAAAGCTGTCATAATCATGAACAAGGCCCAATAGAACCAGTCTAAAAAACAATCTGAAGATATTTGCATATGATGGAGTATTATATCATATCCCATGATTACTGTAGTCAAATAGGTGTTGGTCCAATGAAAAGGAAGAAACCGCTAAGGAAAGCGATGACCACATAGTGATGTCTTCAAGTCTTCTACACACCTTACAAAGGTGAAAGTCTACATTATGTGAATAAAGGAGTTGAGGTCGAACATAATGAGACATAGTTTGATTACCTGTCATTGAGGTATACCGTTAATAAACGCGAGACAACCTACCAATAATGAAAGTAGGTATCAAGGCACCGAGTACATTCCTACAAGTGTGAATAAAGGAGTCGATGTCGAACACCTAAGGAATCCATTGATCATGAGACATTGATGTATTCCCATCTGTCAATGGTGAGAGAACCTGCCACTAATGAATGCAAGTCTCAATGTACTCATAAAACTCTAGGTCCCATATCTAGAATAAATGAACTGAAGTTGATGGAAAGAGACCCACTGAAAGGAGAGAATTAAGGAATATCTCATCAGTCAGCACGAGGAACAAAGAAGGATCTTCATAATTTGGTGGAGATCGGACGAAGAACATGTTCATGAACCAACGACCTTATGCATCTTTCGAGTGTGCCAAATGCAAGCAGTACATGAAAAAGACCCTCTGAATAGAAGCTAATGATGAAAAATGATGACAAAGGTGAGGAAACCACAAATAATTCTAATGGCATCCAAGACACTGCACGAATCCCAAAGTGTGAATAGATGTCTCATCGTTGAACACAAGGGAAACCACCTAGTCAACGGCCAATGATGAAATGTTGATTGTTGGGTTCAAGGTGACCTACCAATGATGAAAGTACGGCCAGGGTGCATGATAAGAACATAGTATCATGTGATTCTGAGACAAATTGAGGTTATGGCCAACATGCAAAGTCAAGAGTTCTGAGGAATGGCTGACACAGGTTGATAGAATTCCTTTGAACAAGAGCATGAGACATATGGTGGACTCCAGCAACATAGACTCAATGATGTGACTATTAGATGCAAGAGGCATCAATAATGTTCTCTATAGGGACTGAAAGAGTAACCAGTCGGTAGAGAAAACTCTGTAATGGGATCAACTTCCTAAGGCCATGCTAAACCCAAAATTATGATGACACAAGGACTCAATAATTTTGTGCTCTGTTCAAAGGAGACATGACTGCTACAAATTATAATATAGTACTCCCTTCCCGCTTGTCTTTTTTTGTTTTTTCATAACAAATGAATATTATGATACAGAGGAGGAAATGAGTGTCGCAAGTAAGAAAAACTAGTTCCAGCAGTGGAATGTACCTATGCTCAATGCAAGCAAATGCATGCAGGAGATGGAAACTTGGGGTGATGTTCCCTCCAGGGTATAGGGTGTCAAATTGTGAAGGATAAAAACAAGGCTTTTCTTGGTTGAGGATGAAAAAAATTCTTAGGCAACGGTTTATAATGCAAAGCAAGAATCGACTAAAGGGTCAATATTGCAAGCAAGGGCATGAGATGCAATCACAAATTAACACCAAAAAATGTCCCTTTTTATGTCTTTTAGTATACTTGGTGTGAGAAAGGGATAAACTTGTGCCAAATAGATGTCTTTTCAAATCCAATTTACGAGTGTGAAAAAAACAAGTTCACTCGACGGTCTTTTCCATTTTTGGTAACGAGTCAGAAAAGAGCTTAACTAAGACTCATGACCTTTCAAATCCAATTTAATGAGTGTGAAAGGGATGAATCACTGGGCAATATTTTCACTTTTTGAAAAGGAGTATGAAAAGAGATTAACTAAGACTCACGACCTTTCAAGTCCAATTTAATGAGTGTAAAAGGGACAAATCACTTTGAAATATTTTCACTTTTTGAATGAGTCGAAAAAGAGCTTAACTCAGACTCATTAAGGATATTCTATGCGGAAAATCATGGGGGAGGCCAAGGCTCCTGTGAAGACCTTCTGTGGAATGTCAGTATTTTATGAATAACCAACACAAGCTTGGGAAGTCTCAAAGCTCTCCAAGTCGAGGAGGGAAAAGTGATAATGGAGGTTATTGTCTCCGTGTTATATCGGATAATGTATCTTCCTAGAAAAGACATAGGCGGAGGCATTGGATACCCCACAAGACCATCCCAATCAAAGGGAACCTCGTAAATACTTGGAGGGAGATAACTAGGGAAGAGTAAAACTCTCTCTTGTTCATAAGGTGAAGTAATGGAAATGCTAAGGACATGGCATAGAAGGTATAGAACCATAACTAGAAGAGCAGGATCGACCAAAAATTGCATTGGCGCGACCGCTTCCTTAGACTTTTCACTCTCCGAGAGAAGAGTGGGGTCGATCAAATATTGCATCGATACAAATACTTCCTCAACCATTGGTTGAAAAGGATGTGAGACAACAAGGTCAAGAGGTGTATCACCCCTGAACATAGGAGAGGTGTTGTTCGAAGATTGCATCGACACAACCACAGGTTGAATGGTATGTGAGACAATAAGGTCAAAGGACGCATCAACCCCTAAAGGGAAAGGGGTGTCAGCTGAAGATTTCATCGACATGACTGTTGTATCAACCAAAGAAGGAACGAAGTGTTATGAAACCATAGATTCCTTAGAACCCGAAGAGCCCTTAGGTGAGCCCCACATTTCTGGTATCCCAGCAGTAACATGACACAAACGAGTAAGGTGACTTCCTTCACAAATCCTGCAAAGGAATCTAGGCTTACATGTGAGACGTCTAGGCTTCTCAATCATATGAATGCCCCTAGCATGACTTGCAGTGGCTAGTGATATGCTCCCAGCATGACTTGCAGAGGCTAGTACCAAATCTCCAACATGACTAGCAGAGGTTGGTGATGGATCCCCAACATGATTAGCAGAGGTAGGTGATGGATGTGCATTTTGACTAGCAGTGACCAGACATGTGCCCCCAGTATGAATTGTAGTGGCTAGTTGCAGGTTTTCAACATGACTCGCAGAGGTTGTCGACCAATCTCCAACATGACTGGAAGAGGTTGGTGATATAATTCCAGTATGACATGCAGTGACTGGACTTGTGCCCCCAACATGACTTGCAGCGGCTAGTTGCAGGTATTCAACATGACCCGCAGAGGTTTTCGACCAATATCCAACATGGATAGCAGAGGTTGGTGACATAATGCTAGTATGCCACGCAGTGACTAAACTTGTGGCGGTGGTGAATTGCGACATTTGAGACCAAGGTCCAAGGAAATATTGGTTGTGAAAATATATGATTATTATCCATGGGCATATTTGTATTGTTATTAATTAGATGAGAAAGGATTATTTCTATTAATAAATGATCAACATAAGCAAAAACATTATAGACTTCCATGTCGGCATGGTTCAAAACCAAGAAACCAAGTTCCTTCCAAATGGGCCTCCACCACTTCAATCCTCCACCAAAGGAATGATCATAGGAAAGAGACAACGAGGTTCTCTCAACAATAGGGAAAGATCTTGGGGGATGAACACTATGTTCAGACTTGAGGGACAAAGGGATGCAAACTCAATATGAAGTAATTTCTCCAGAGTAACTTTGCTCTCAAAGTTGAATGCTTTCTCCTCTTTTCCATAGCTTGGAATTGTGTTATTATAGCCTTCAAAATGAAACTAAAGGGCTGAGTTAGAACGTTTCTAGTATATGGAAGGACAAGGATAAGATATCTCCTATCATGACATGGAAAACTGACTTCATTTTTGTATATTTTGGCACAAATCCCGATGTACGTGTGATGTAGTGGAGCAACCTATGTATACCATGTTGTATAGTATATAGGGCGCATATATGTGGAAAAATATGTATTTTTAGCTTTGGATTCATCAAAAAGGGATGACAAGTCTAGATAGGGAAATGGAAAAAGGCCCTCTGTGCAAGATAGCAATGGTGAGGAAAATCTTGCTATAACAACCCTAAAACAATATATCTGTTAAAAAATATATATATGTGTGTTTTTTCATGTTATTCTATTTTTGCAGAGTCCTTTATTTTTCTTTTACTTTTGCGTGGAATTATTGTGAAATAAAGTTGTGTTCTATAAGGTATTGTTTGACCTTAATCGATACGATGTAGAAAACTCTATTCCTGACTCATACTTACATGCAACACAAGAAACGTTGGGGAAACTGTGTTTTTCTTAAACGAGTTATGTATCTCATCATTGCGAATAAATAACCTTGGAAAATGATGAAGTGTCATCCTAGTGGTCCAGTAAAACCTAAATGGAAATATGGTAAGCTGTAAAGGACCACATGTATGTCAAGATAGAGCTAGAAAAAATTTCACCTTAACCATTTCATCTTGCAGATAACAGACGTCCTCTTCTCCCACTCGCTCAGGGAATCTCTGACAAAAAATAAATCAATTATATCAAATGAGAATGAAGTGGGAGAGGGTATGCATATAACTCCGTCAGGGCTATGGATAGTTGTTGTCAGCAGAGCAAGGTCTGTGACGTCAAGGTGACTCCATTGGGGTTATGGATGCTCGCTGGCAGCGGAGCAACACTGCAACAAGTGAATGATGATACTAAAAGGATTGGTGCCAGTGAATTATTTACTCGGTTCTTTTCAAAAGGGTACGTGGGTCATGGTCAAGAGCAATGAAGGTGGAATAAAGGATAAAACTCCATAGGCGGGCCCAGATTCATGAACCGGGGGAATTTTAAACGCAAGGATAGAAGAGACTCTGATAAAACAAAACCAGTTAGGATTTTAACCAAATTCTACATTAGATAATCTCGGGGAAGCAACAAACATTATTCTTTCTCCCAGTAAATTTCCATTTGCTGAGAGCTCAACACACCCTAAAATCCTTATGAAATTTTATCACTTTTTGGGTACTGCTTGTTTTATTTTATTGTCTAAATTGATTTCACATGGGGAGGATGGTTTATTTTTATTTTTTTTCGTGACTCTTATCAATCAATTCAAAGTGTTTAAACTTGTTACATGAAACCTTGTCTCTAAAATAAATTGACATCCTAACTAATAATCTACAACTAACATTGCACCTAACGTGCTTGTGCTCGACTTCGACAAAATTCAAGCAGGTAAAGTGGCCACACAATTACAATAGGTGTCGATCGCCAATGCATCATCGGTTTTAGTAGAAGTCGGAGTTAGTTTTCATAAGTTATTTTCCTCGAAAATTTAGTTGACAGTCGATCCCCATCGGCGTCAACAAAGTGCGAGAGGAATAGACATTGGCAAAATCCATAAAGAAATCACTGATAGTCGATGACCAATGTGCTTTATCTGGGTCAGGGAAATCTATAAGTGTTAAAACAATCAATTTTGTCTACGATAAACATATCATCGATCCCTGATACACTTTTAGCCTCGAGACATTTTTGAGAGAGCCGATCTGGGAGCACTTGGGTAGACTTATCATCGACCGTCGATCCTTGATATTTTTCGGCATCGGCAAGATAGGATCAGGTTTTAGAACATACAACTTAGATAAATTCATGATTATGATTAACATGAGTAAATGAAGATGTCGGCCTAGAGTGCCACGTGTCTTTTATCGCATAAGGGTGTCGCACAACCTGGTTTCGTCTCGATTCATATGAAGGTTCCCTGTGTCCTAGTCATGACTCCTAGTCAACTTTGTCACGTCATCTCTATACGACAAGATCATTTGGCGTCGGATATTTTTCAAGGAAATATCAACGAAAAAACATTCGAAGTAGAACCCCAACCCCCAACTCACCAGTGTCACTAGTGAAACGATGGGATGTTTTCGGCATAAGATACGATCAAATTCTAGCATTCAATAGAGAAATTAAGGCTTCATCCCGTATTTTTTGCTACCTTGTGTGTCTATTGAACAACAACAATTTGAAATCGTCGATAGGCCACATTACAACCCACACTCGTGTCTTCAACCCACGATCGTATTTATTTTTAAATGTCTTTGAAGATCTGGTGACATATTTAATAGAACTACACTCATAACCTGAATTGAATGGCTGATGCGACAGGGTAAGTTCATCCTTTTAAAAATATCTAGAATGGATTTGAAAATTTTCATTATGTGCACAAGTTTGAATTCCAAAGAATCTGAAGAAGCAAAGAAAGCATCTCAAGACTGTGTTGATCCTCAGATTATAAAAACTAGGTTAAACAAGCTATAGAGGTATGTGTTCGAGTTTGTCAATTCGGGGGTCATGATTTATATATGCATCTGATTTCTTACACAATATCTAACTATGTTCTAGCTGCAGGTAAAATGTCACCGAGAAACTCAACGACCAGACGGTCGCCAAGAGAACCCAAGCTAAAGGAAGCTGAAATGGGTGAAGGTTCTTCTCTTGGTACTATGAGGTCGTTTGAGTACACTCTAAGGGCATATCCGGTCATAAAAAACTCAACAAAGAAATACTTTGTCCAACCTCCAGTCTTCGATGATGCATAAGAAAGCACCAGATCCAAAGTAATACTCCCACAGTTGGGGGATGTTTTCAACAGAATTAGATGGGAGGAGTACCTAGAGTATATCCCATGCAACGACCTGGATTTAAGGGTGCTCAATGACCAGTTGTTCCCAAACATCCGACGGTCATATTTTCACATGGTATCCAACAAAACCCTGGTTTTCCCTTTCATAGAAGTTTTGAAGTGGCTAATTGACCACACAGACACACAAAAGTTCTTTATCAACAATGATAATGGAGGGTGTGTCAGAGTTTTCCTCTCATTATAAGTCCAAAAGTGATACAAAATCAGAGACCCAGAGGAGTAGCTAAACATAAGTCCAAAAGTGATACAAAATCAGAGACCCAGAGGAGAATCTAAACACAAACTTCATGGTGGAAGTTCTATGAATTCCATGACACCAAATGGTTAATGGCTTCATGGGGGAAGGAGGACAAAAAGTTTTTACCAACCAAATAAATGGTTGGTATGGGACAGTTAATTTGATGGAGCCATACATCTATTTGATGGCTCTTATCCGTCGATTGTGCAGAGAGAAAGATTGCTCCAACTTTCTAAGCATTGATCTCCTATACAAAAGTGGTGATCTCCAGAAGCATCTTCAACTGTGGAGCGATAATTTCCAAACAATTGAGTATCTTTGTACAATTCAGCCTCGTGACACCAAAAGTTAGTGGGAAGCACCCTCTTTCCACATGGCCTTGTACTTGCTCGATGTGATTTGTGCAAGAAATTTCTTCATCGACTTGAATTTAAGTTGGCATGTTGTGGAGATCCCTTTTCATGTTTATTTCAGCATACTCTAGGAGAAAAGGTACAAAAATCCTATGCACTCATCCTACAATTCATCAATTCCCATTCATTTTATTATATTTTAAAAAAGTAATTCCAAGATTATCCTCGCGAATAACCAAGAAAATAGTAGCGAAGGTAGGCCACCGGTATTTGGATGAACACTCAACATATATCAGGGTGTTCGGGGCCACCAAAGCACTGCTTCTACTCCCCGATCACATCCCAGACATGCTCATTGTAGGATAAACTTTCTATCATACCATCCCTCAAGTAGGCTATAAAGTGACACTAGTCAAGGACAAGAAGTGTGCTTTCATACCCTACAGTTTCAATGTGGGGTTCTATCCGTAAAGGACACTGTTCAAGACAAACAAGAAGGGCTGAGCTAACTTCAATTCAGGATCCTGAAAGGCTGATTCCACAAGCATGACCCTAAAATCTTGGTCCTCCAACATGCTTCACTGGTATCATCTTGTTGGCCATATGTGCATGACAAATTTAAGGATGAAATTTTCACAGAATGCCTGGACTGGAAGAGGTAGTACGTAGGATGGCTAACCCAAATAAGGACCAAGTTCAAGGCCATGAGCATGGATGAACAAGGGGACATTATATTAATGTAATTTGAGGCCCTTAGAGTTCAAGAAGAGATCAGAGTGGCAGAGACTACATAGGCACAAAGAAGAGGGTTTCTATTGCTAGGAAGGGGTACAAATAATGATTGACTAGTTACAAAATGATCCTAACCTTATAGATATGTCAAGGATCCTTGTTGACAACCCAATCACAAGAAGAGGAGAGACATGTGTCTTAGAGCCAATACAACTCAAAGAAATCACCGGGACTAAAAACCTTGAATCTCCATCATCGTAGATCAGATCACTAGGGGGGGATTTCAACCCAACCTAAGATATTGAGGACACCGAGTAGGAAAATTTCACCTAACCCCTTGTTCGACTTAATAACCATCTATGATGACGACGAGAGTTCAGAGGTTTCCCTGGTGACTCCAGTGTATATTATAGAAGAAAGGGAACCTAAGAGAGCATCTACCCCAGGTCCTAATGCTCCAATTCAATGCCTTTTGCAGAGAGACCATGAGGTCGAAAGTTCCTTAGACATTGAGCTACTCGACTTTCTGGGAACTCCAATGGATAGATCGAGGGATGATCTGGGATCAGGAGGTTAGAAACAGGAAGTCCCATAGCAACAAATTGGCACATCGACAACTGATCACCAAGTAAGTGCCAGACCTACCCCAAGTGCTTCAGTTTTGGCCGATACCTCACCATTCGATGAGAAAAAAACAGAGGCCAATCCATCAGGACCTATGGAAGAAGTAAAGGAACACATCCTAGAATAGGTACGAACTGTGGGGAGCCTAGGAGATACTCTAACCTAGGGAGAATACAAAATCCATGAACCTATTGATGAGATTACTGATATACAAGAGATCACCCATGATCGGAAGAGAAAATCCATCATGAAGAGAACCATTAAGAAGAGGAGACTTATGTTGGATAGTTTGATTCTCATCACCACAGAGAAGAAACTGCTCAACACAAAACATGCCAATATTTCTAAGCTTATCGACGTAGGGATGGCTATCACAGATGCCACATTGGATAGAGCAAGAAGGGATGAAAAGGAGTTGGTCATTGCACGTAAGGAGTTGGAGCATATGTGTCATTTGGTAAAATACTATCTGGACTCCACACAGGACATGGGGTTTTTGAGAAGTGAGTTTCAATATGCCTATGACAAATTCATGAATGAACAACACCTTTTCACTGCAGGTATAGTTGAATTCCAAGAAGACACCCTTATGGAAGTAGTGACCTGGAAGGACGTGGAAAGGTGGTATGAAAAGGCTCATCAAGTGGTGGAAAGGATACATTACATCAGCACAGTTCAAAAGGGTTGAGACTCCAAAGAGCACAACATTCAAGTGATGAGGGACAATAGTATAGATTGGATCAGGAAAGTGGCCAAATACTGGGTAAAAATATCCCAGAAAACTCAGCAGGAGATTCAAGAGAAATGGGCCAATTGCAAAAAACGTTAGGAAATGATTAATCGAGAGATGAAATACATCAGCCTCCCAGAATTCGGCTCACCCAATGACTTTGTCAAACTGCATGACATAGTCAAGAAACATGTAGAGAAAGACTCAGTATGGAAAAAAAAGATAGAAAAGGTGGCGAGCATGGTGCTAGGTCAAGTACAATAGTTCATGGATCATTTGATTAAGGCTTAAGCAATTTTGCAGCAATTAAGTGTCAAAATAATCAAGTACCGAGCATGGGCAGTAGAAGTGAAATAAATCCTTCCAGCCCCGATGGACCAACACAGTTTACCATATTCCAACACATGCGAGGAACTCTTTGTCAAATGGTTAGAGTATGAGAAGAGTCATCTACCTCAGTAAAACTTTTTGATGATTCTTAGAATACAGAGAGATGAAAGTGCCATGTGGAGATATTTTGTTTTACTTAGCTTGCACTCGTAGTATCTATTTTTAGTTAATGATTCATTCTAAACAAGAGGATTGACCTTTTAGAAAAGGTCGATGGATTTGGCAAAGACCTTCATTTTTGGAATTGTAAAGAACTATTTCCGAACTACCTTAATTGAGAAGTCTTGTTTAGGACTGGAGACAAACATTTGTTTTCATCAAAGGTGTTGTGTGACTGGATTTGAGGAGGAATTACTTCTGACTTTATTTCGTGAATGGATGTTGTAATGAATAAGACTTTCTAAATCTATTGATAAGTTAGATGTTTCAATACTTTTTTGTAGTTCTTGTATCTAATGATGCAACCAAATCATTGTGTTAATGTGTGATTAATGCTAGAGCTAAGGAAACTATTTTTCTTGCTATCATTTTATTGCATTTATGTTTTATTTCAATAATTGTATCTCAGTCAATAATTGAAATACCAGCAAGTTAATGTATTAGTATTAGGCTTGTCACAGATTCGAATATCTGTGTCTGCATGCTTCAGCACAAGGGTTATCCCAAGCTCATCCTTCTTCGGTAGTTAATATCCCCCCTTTTACCAGTTGGTTTATACTAGCACACATCTTTTCATCAGACCCCATCTAATGAAAGAAAATACAAAAAAAGAACGTTTAAACTGAAGGAGGAACTTTCACAAGAAGATAACTTGTAAATCACTATGTAAAGCCCATCCATAAATTGGCCGAATCGGAAGATATGGAGAACCATTCCACCATCAAACATTGCAGAGTCTAACTGGGCCTCTGTGGCAGGTTTGGTTCCTTTTGTTGAGTTAAATGGATTTATTACCCCTCGACAAGGTGATGGGAAGCTAAGGAAGGATCCCTAAATGTTCTCTAGTTCTTCTGTTAAAATCCCATAGATGATGGGTCACTGGAACAAGCAGAGGGGAATCCATATCTTTCCAAGTATCTAAATATAGGATGTTGATAGTAGTGCCTTCGTCAACAATAGCTCTATGTATTTTAATCTTATCACAAACCTTCATGATAATTTGGAAGGGAACGTAGGAAGGAAGGAGAGGCTCCCTAAGATTATTCCAATCAAAGGAAATCACCTCAGTATTTGGAGGGGGTTTTGTTGATACGGGTGAAATCCCCCCTTGTCGGGAGGAATCTGAAGTGACAAGAAAGACCTTAGTGGTATCCACTTCACTCTCTAAGGGAAGAGTGGGAATGATTGAGGGTTTTATTGGATCGATCATTTTAATGAATTCACTCTCCAAGGAGAGAGTGAGATCAACCGAGGATGAAATCAGAACGACCACTTCATCAACCAATCGTTGGCTGGGAGAAGGTTAATGGGAAGCAACTGGAGGTTGTTTCTGGGAAACAACAACGTCTTCCAACAATTTTGAATATTCATCCATACGAGGGAAAATGTAAGTGTGGTGCATTCCTTCGCATAACCAACAAGGAATCTTGACTTGACCCTTTTTTCCCCCAACCTGATGATTATTGGTTGATGGGTTGTCACCAACATGACTTGTAGTGTTTGGCGACATGGGTTGTTGAGAACCTCGAGACAAAACTTCCACTACCTTGGGAATACCTGGGCAATTCTTAAGAAGTTGATCACCCTTAAAAATCCTCCAAGGGAATTTAGGCTTGTGATGTGTGTTGTTAGACTTGTCACTATCATCATCACTCCCAACATGATTATTAGTGGTTGGTTGATTTCCCCTTTGTTTATTTTTCTTTTTCTTCTTCTTCCTTTTCTTCTTCTTCTAAACCTCTTGGTTACTAGTATTAATACTTTCACCATGTGAAGAAGAAGAAAGGGCAGAAGATGCAACAGGAGAAGAAGGAAAAGGGTCAATATGAAGTTGATGTTATTGGGATGGAAGGCATGCATTTGAAACACCAGGAGAATTCGTGATAACCTAAGTGGAAAATAACCATAATGGTAATCTTATAGTGAATTCAGGAAGACTCAATGTAGCAATGTAAGGAGGACCAAATTTTCCAAAAGAAGGAAAACATAAGGCTCCCCATGAAAAGGGGTTCCTTGGTTGGTAGTTTTGGAAAATGTTTCCATAGACACAGATTGAAACTAAGGTCACTAAATGAAAGAGAAAACACTACCAAAGTCCCTATAATATAATATAAATCAAACAAGTCCCTTGTAATAGGGAAAAAATGAAGTAAGGATCTTCTGAAGATGGGAGATGAGGTCGTCAACAAAGATATGAGAAATAATTACCTAGACCGCCATGTAACAACCCTTCTCAGTGCAATAAAAACATGATTCATGGGGTCACCCTCCAAGGGTACTGAAAGTGTGATACAACATTTATCCCAGGTACCATGGGAAACACCCCACAGACACCTCTATAGATACCTAGTTAGGTTACTAGGGTTACGAACTCGCACTCGGCCTTAGGGGGTACAATCGACGGTCGGGACCGAACGTATGGGAAGGATAACTAAGTCAAAATCTCTTCAAGAGGACTGAAGAAAAGTAGTTCGGTGATACTCTTGAGGACCTTGAACGAATTCTAGATTCACAAAACATTAAGACCAAATGAACCAGTAACACTCAAGAAAAACCCCCAATATACACTATTTCCACTACGATTAGTTAAGATTTGGAGGGGTAATATCCACTTCTCTTTTGCATGTGAACTCATGTTTATCCCCTTTGTTTGAGGGGGTTACTAGCTATGCCTTTCCGACAGTTGTATTTTGTCACTCTTTAGTGTTGTACAGTCTTGTTTCAGTTGCCTTGGAGGATTTACTCTCCAACCTACAACCAAGGCTCTAAAATCTTAGACTTGTTGGTTTTCTATAAAAGAAAGAAGTCTAATTCATTTTAGATTGTGCACTTGTTCCTTTTATGGTTTTTTGTACTCAAAATGGTAAATGGAAGTGAAAATATATGGTGTTATCACTCTAAATCCAAAGAAGACCTCAAAAGAAAAAAATGAATGGAATGCAATCTTTAGTTTCTATGACGCCTATATACAGAAAGGAGAAAGTGGTTTCAAGCAAAGAAACAAGTGTAACATTCAATGAAATAAACATGAACTGCTCTTTTAATGAAAAATGTGTTTTTTATATAAGACAAAGAAAGGTTTTCAAAATGCAAGCTCAAAAATTCTCCAACCACTAACTAGAATGCAAGAATTATTGTTTTTTTTTTAAATACAATGAAATGATTTCAACTGCAATTTTTGTTTCTTCCTTACTTCCAATGAAATATTTAAATGTCCAGGAAAAGGATTACGAAGCAATAAATCCAAAAAAAACACGCACTCAAGCAAGAACTCAAAAAATGCAAATGAAGAAATGCCTCCTACACAAGTTCAAACAAGAACCCAAATATGTAAAATGAGAAGGGAAATCACTTTTTTGAAAACCTCAAAAACAAAGAAGAATAATCAATGCAAAGTTGCAGCAAGGCGAAAGAGGTCAGGACTAACAAACAAGAAAATCAACAAAAAAGTGGCCAAAGAGTCTAGGAATACCCTCAAGGGATCAAACATTTGCCCAAGAGAACATAGCAATAAAGTCAATAACAATGCTTGACGCAGCCTATACAATCTCCAAATCAATGAAAAACACTCCAAAATAAACAAGTGAAACACTTGGAAATTATTGGAATGAAAATGAAAAAAGTTTGAAAACTTGCAAATAACAAAGATCAAATTGTTGACAATAAAGATTGTGCCAAAAGGCTAGGTTAACCTTGGCAACTACGAACTTTTAATAATTTGATAAGAGATAATAATTCAAAATAGGCCAAAAAAAGTGATAAAAATAAAAAATTCAATCAGTCAAATTCAAAAGAAAACACAAAAGACTATGATGCAAAGATCTGAGTCAAAAAATATGAGGAAACAGAGGCAAAGAGGATTAAAACTTACCCAAGAAGGAGATCGATGCTCATGTAATAGAGAAGACAAGGAATTGAAAAGAGATCAAGTACACAAGACTATAGATATGATGCTATGAACTACTTCCTCAAAAGATCAAAGGTTTGATATTCCTCCTTTTCACCTTAGAAGGCCCACTAGATCCACTAAATTGGGATCTCCAACATTTTAAGGGGAAAAATATCTCTCAAGGGTTTTAGGGAGGAAATATCTCTCAATATCCATCAAATTAGGATATTGGTTTGATAAAATGTCTCAACCATCCATGAGACTCTCAACGTCTCCTTGATATTACAAAACTACATGTGAGGTGGATTCTCACACTAAATTAATTTCCTTTTTTCAATAAAAATGAATAATACATGTGCACATAGTATTTTGACCCTCCTATGATAAATTTCTCCCCCAACATGTCTAGGGATTATAACAAATACTACCTCACTTAAGTGTGAAAAATAGGTGTGTAACAATAGATCATTTGATTTTACTTATTGCACTCTGAAGCATATGTTGACAACATTAGTTGCTAACGAAGGCTAGAATAGTGTTGGCATAGGGGAAGACCCAGGGTTCAACTCAAACAGCGCACCAACAAACCCTAACTACTGGCCCTTTTGGAAAAACCTGCGAATAAGATGAAGTCTCACCCAAAGTATCAATAGGGGGGTTGCAGGACACAGGTGTCTACAACCAGAGGAAATGCAAAGTGATTCCAGAACAACAACACAGTGTAACCTAGAGATTCTTTAACAATATTATACTTAGCTTCGCTAAGTTATCTTTTACCTTCTATATTTAATAAGGAAAAACAATGCAATCACAGTAGAAAAGATAGAGAACAACACAACATCAACCACAAAGAACAACAAGATTTATGTGGTTCACCCTCTCCCTAGGGCTACGTCCACATAACTGTGTTTCTTGATATATTAGATGAAAACATACAACTCTATCTATGCACTTAGCTACAGATATTTCTCTCTGTCTCTTTCTCTTTCTCTCCCCTCCCTAGGCACCCAGCTGCAGGGTTGATCTTCGTACCCGACTGAAGATCCAAAATACAGATGCAAAACACATCTCTCACTTGACAATTACAACCAATGACCAACAATCACGAATTATAACCAACAATGAACAACCCTCTCAAGTATTCTAGACCTTTATTTATACATTACATGACTCTTGGACAACCTTAGACCAAATTTTAGGTGTCAAAACCCTAGATCCCAAAACCCTAGGTCCACATCACCTGCATTTTAAGGGATTCACTAGCCTGTTCTTCCTTATTTTCTGCGAGGTGCTCCAAAGCACCCATTATTATCTTCTTCTACTTATTGAGTTGTATGTGATCTATGTTCTTTGATTCTTTGTCTTCCTTGATATTCTCCTTCAACGACTTATTTTTCCTTACTTCATTCCTTATTTTCTTCTTCTTTACCCACTTCGACCCTTCCTCAGTTTATGTGCCTTCCATCCACTTCGTACTTTGTCTTTCTTCTTCCTTAATATTCTCTTCTTCCTTAATACCTAACAAAGGGCCAACAGGCCCCTAACACTGACATGTGACTTGTCTCGGGTCACTGAAAGATTGAGATTCCCATATTACTTTGACTGCAGACTACACAGAGTAGCCTATGCTTTTTGAGTTGTCCCTCCCTATCATGTGCAGAATGTCTTTTCTGTGTCTGGTACCCAATTTCAACTTCACTTGGTACCTAGAAACTTCTTCCTATGATTTTACTGAGAGCTACGAGGCAGATGGATGTCACAATACAACTTCAACCTGCTCCCATTTACTAAACCATCCTTCCATTCTTCATTAAGTTTCTTCAACTGTGCACCTCCTCCTTATGTAACATAGGCAACTTCGAATGGCCAAAGCCAATGTGTCCTGAACTTCCCTGGATGCTTCTTGAACTTGTTGTCATAAAAAAGTACCAAATATCCTTTCTTAAATGATTTTTTCTTGATATGTTTGTCATGGTAAGCCTTTTCTTGTTCTTTTTGCACCTGCTGATGAAATCCTGCAATAAACCTATCTTCTTCTAATTCTATCAACTATGCAAGCCTGTCTTGAATAGTACTGCAATTCTTAAGCTAGGAACCAAATATTCCATAGGTACTACTTCTTCCTGGCCATACACTAACTTAAAGGGAGTCTGCGTTGTTAAATTTTTGCAAGTAGTTCAATAAGCTCATAATACTGCTGGAATTCTTAAATCCCAATCATCTATGTTAACACTACAAATCTTGGTTAGTGATGTCTCCATGATCTTATTGAAATATTCAACTGTACCATTTTCCTGTGGATGGTATGGTGTGCTCTTATGATGGTGAACTTCGAACTCTTGAGTTAAGGCTTCAACAGTTTTGTTGATGAAGTGTGTGCCTTGATCACTCATAAGGATCTTTGGGCATCCAAATCTGGTTATGATATCATCAAAGATGAATTGTGCAGTTGTATCCTCACTATATTCTTTAACTACCCTTGCTTCTTCCCATCTGGTCAAATACTCTATAGCAGTGATGATGTATTGATCTCGTGTGCCCCTTCCTGGTGGGTTGATAGGTCCCACAAAGTCAATAGCCCATTTCTCAAATGATTGTAAAGTTAGTTGAGGTGCTAAAGGAATTGCATCCCTTCTAGATGGATTCCCTATCCTTTGGCATACATTGTAGGCTCTGTAGTATTCCTTATTATCCTTATGTAAAGTGGGCCACTAGAGGCCAGCTCTGAGAACCTTCTGCACTATTTCTTTCCCTGCAATATTGTCCTCCTGTGATGCCTTCATGTTCTTCTGCTAGAATCAATGGTCTTTCTGCCTCCATAACACATCTCCTCAAGATCTCATCTGGTCCCATCTTATATAACTTTCCATCTATAAGTTGAAAATCTGCAGCACAGACTACCAATTGTTTCTTCTGAATGACTGTACATTTGCGAGGTGCCATTCTTGTGGACAAGAACTAGACTATCTTGGCGAAGTGATCATTGAATTTATTGATGGCCAAAAATTGTGCATCTAGTAGTGTATCATCCAAACTGGTAGGTTCCTGTCCATGTTCTAACTTGGATAAGTGGTCAGGTCCCTTATTCATTCTCCCTGGCTTGACCACAATCTTAAAATCATATTCCTGGGATAATAATAGCCATCTGCATATTATTCCCCCCAACATTGACTTGTTGACTAAGTACTTCAATGAAAAATGGTCAGTAAACATCTTAAAATGTCCTCCCAAAAAGTAGTGTCTAAACTTTTGCAGCACGTATACCATAGCTAAGACTTCTCTTTCAATGGTAGTATAATTTATTTCAGATGTAGAAAGCTTCTTGCTAGAAAAGGATATAGGGTGGTCAATCTCTCCTGC
>SNQJ01S0010547.1:169341-179642 GCA_010110895.2 Picea sitchensis
GACACCCTTTATGGCACTCTATGGATACCACCCTCCTTCCATCACTTCTTCTCTAAAAGAAAAATATAAGGTTCAAGCAGTGGAAGATCACATCGAGCATCAACAAAAAGTTCTCCAAATCTTAAAGGACAACCTGACCATGGCACAAAATCGCATGAAACAAAAAGCAGATCAACATTGTAGTGAACGAAGTTTTGAAGTAGGGGATTGGGTGTTTTTAAGACTACAACCATACAAACAATGTCCCTCAAGCAAGCCAAGAAGGATAATAAATTATCACCAAATTACTATGGCCCTTATAAGGTGTTGCAAAAGATTGGTACTATGGCATACAAATTGGAGTTGTGTGCATCTTCATGAGTACACCCAGTTTTCCACGTCTCATGCTTAAAGAAGTTTATAGGTGACAAGATCCCAGTTCAAACTATATTGCCAGAAATTGTCGAGGAAGGAAAAATCATATTGGATCCTGAAGACATCACTGACACAAGAATTGACCAGCTGAGGAATAGATCCATTTCAGAGTATTTCATTAAATGGAGGAAACTACTGGCTAAATATTCCACTTGGGAAGATGAGTCTTTTATACATAAGCATCCAGAGTTACTCAATCATTGCAGACAACACTTGTCTCAAGGGGAGGGGCATGTTAAAACCTAATATTGGCTCATTACCCCTCAATTGGGGCATATTACATTAGTAATATTATTTTATTTATGTCATCTTTATTCCATTAGTTGTAATTATACCTGCTAGTCTCCTATATATACCAAGGAGACATTTTCATTTGGAATCATCTTGTACTTGAAAATTTATGTGGGGTAAAAGGAGGTTTCCCCCTCGAAGAGGCTTATTATTTGAAATTCTCTCTTTTTCAACGCGTTGAGTACTTATTCTGAGGTTTTTCTATGCTATATTGATATTTGGTTCTTAACAACCACCCTGGAAAATATGGTTGGTGCATTCTTCAGACCAAAAGGCATCACATTGTACTGAAAAGAGTCCCATTATCTTGCAAATGTGGTCTTATGTTTTTCCTCCTTAGCAATTATGATCTGGTAATAGCCTGAAAATCCATCTGTAAATGAATAGACTTCATGTCCTCCTACATTATCTAGAACCTCATCAGTAAAAGGTGTAGGAAATGGATCATGTAAACATGCATCATTCAGTTTCCTTAGATCTACACAGATTCTGATTTCTCCTGACTTCTTATCTTGGACAACCATAGGGTTGATCCATTTCGATTCTTCAACAGGTTCTATGATTCCTTCTTCCAACATTCTATCTAATTCAATCTTAACTTTCTACTTGTACTTGGGATTCAATCTGTAAGGTCTCTGCTTGACAGGCCTTGCATATGGTTTCAAAGGGATCTTCATTTATCCCATGGGTTCTTTTACGACTTTGTAAATTTTTTCTGGCTGATAGAAAAACGATAGAGGTAACTATTTCAACCTACTTTAGAGCTGGGCACTAACATGCTCAACTCAGAGAGGGCTCTCTTGTATCACTTGATATTTCTTTGGAAATCAGTGGCTAGATTTAGTTTGTTTTGTGGGGTTTTATAAAGTTCTTGGAAAGGAAGGGGAGAGACACTTCAGGCTATGGAGTCGAAATTCTGAAAGTGAATGAAAACAATGACTAGTTGGTAGAACTCTCCAGAGGATAAAGGCTAAATGAGGTATCGAATCTGAGTTGTAAATTGATTTTAATCAGAGTCGTAAGAGGAAGGAGAAAAGAAATAACTGCATCAGAGAATTACTGAAATGAATTATGAATTAGTGAATAAGGAATACACACAGTTTAAATTGCTTAAGCCAAGAGCATCACAAGATGAATTATGGGCCTTTAACTCTCCAATTTAAATAGAAGAAAATGAAAATGGAATTACAGAACACAGGAAATACATACAATGAAAGGAGACAAAACTCATATCACCACCATTAGAATCTTTTCATAGAGACTTCAAAATCTTCTGCATATATATTCAATTCAGCTCCAGAAAATTACAATCGACTTTAGAAACAACTGAAAGGTTCCCTTGCACTTCTACCAACATTAATACATTCAGAACCTCTATCATTTATACAATTTTGAGTTCCTTTCAATTAGAAACTGATTACAATAGTTGAACTAAATTGTTTCAGCTTCTTCCCCAAAATAGAAATAGTTACAAATAAAACATGACACATTTAACTGATCTCCTGTTTTTAGGAAAAAAAATAGGATTCAAAACGCCACCTGTAATTATCAAACCTTAATAGATTTGTAAAATATTATAATGGGTTCTATTGATAAGATCGTTCTGAAGAAAAACCTCTCTTAGTTTCTTAAAATTCATCTCCAGCTGGCTGGAATATGTGTCACAAAAATATGTCTTGAACAAGAAATCATAAGAGAAAAATATGGCTCCAAGATTCCCTCAAATCTCCCAATCCATGACACCTGTGTGAAAAATGAACACGTTTAATGTTCTAGGGTCTGTGCTTGACAATAACCTCCTTTGAATTTTGAAATCTCATTTTGGTTCATACGAAAATCATCCTGTAAGTCTCAACTGCTGCGGAAACTGACTGCCACATCCTCTTTGAAATGTCACTTGTGATTTTTCCAAATCTAATTTTATTTATCCATATTTTCCTTAAATATTTGGCAATAATATATTTGAATAAAAATAATTCCCAAATATTTTTTATCCTTTAAAACCAAATTTCCATAATTTAATTCATGCCCATGGTTTTCAAAAACCGTTTATTGCTTACTTCCCATGGTTTTGAAAACCATGTCTTGTTTTTCCCAATTTACCATTTCTCTGTGAAAAACATTTACTGTGTCTTTTTTTTCCAATTTACCATTTCACCGTGAAAAAACATTTATTGTTTCTTGTTTTTTCCAATTTATCATTTCACTGTGAAAACCATTTATTGGTTTGTTTCCCATGGTTTTGAAAACCATGTCTTGTTTACCATATTTGGTAAAATATTTTTGATATTCTTCTTTTACTTATGTAAAACCTTCGGATAAATAATTATCCAAGTCCTCCTTTCACGTGCATCTTCCCATTTAATTCTTTTCCATGGAACTAAACATTAATCTCTTTAATTTGTAAAGCTTAAATTTTACCTCTATAAAACCTTTTCATGGTGAGGAAGAATCTCATTTATTGAAAATTCCATAATTATTATTGAAATGCATTCCTGGAAAATATGTCGCACATAAACTATATGATAAATGGTTTCATTTATTATATCGGGCTTGGGATGGAGTGGTTTAATCCACACTACGTTTACCCTCGATATTCACCACTTAAGGACATGTCTCCCCAACAAAAAACCATCGATTTATATATCAGCTAGCCTTCACATAATTAACCTCTGCGTTAAATTCTACTCTCGATATGTATGTGCGCCCTCCATCCACCCTTTGACTTTTCCACATTATAAATTTAGATTCGTGCCCAACCATAAATTAAATATTGGATCAAATATTAATATAAATATTTAATATAAAAATATTTATATTAATAATAATAAACCCTTTTCTATTTTCTAAGGACTTTGGGCATATGAGGTTTAACACATGACTTTGTGGATAAGATAAGGGTTCTTAATAAAAGGAATATTTTTTATTTTCAACGGGAATATGAAAATAAGGCAAAAAATGAATGAATTGATGGAGCTAATGGATTTAGATAAGCATTCAAGCTAGGTATAGGTTTGGGATATTTGCCAAATTTTTTACTCATGGAGGACATGAATATTTTGGATGATTATTTGAGTGAAGGATTTAGGTGATGGGAGCTTGACAGAGCTAGTGAAAAAGTCTTAAGATCTGAGTAGAAAGTTACCATAAGGACAAGATTCTTTGGGAAAAAATAATTCAAATTAGCATGTGATAACATAGGCTCCAAATGGGGATGCTATCCTCCCAGTGAGGTAGAAAATAACTCATATACTCGGTGCCTGATCCATTCGGATGCTCCCAAAAAATGTGTGTGTACCCTACTCCGACCTGTCACCAATGTCTACTAAAAACCAAACTCTGCACACTGCTTTGAACTGAATACTGAACACTGAATACACCGCTAAAATCTAACTATACACACTACTGGAATACAAACTGAAAAATGCTTAACCAACAAGATTATTCTCACACTCCTACCTACCCTAACTACTGAAATGAACTACCAATCAAGTGAAATCATAATGCCAATGCAGCCATGACAACATTTTATCCACTATTTGTTTTCTTTGCACTTTCTTGCTCCAAATCCTTTTTACTGATAATTCATTCAAAAATTCATCCATAAATCCAAATCTCAAAAAATTAAAAACGTTTGGATTGTTTACTGCCTCCATCAAAACTGCAAATGGATGTTCTAAAAAATGCACAAAACAACAATCATGTTTCACCCCTTCCACTGCATTCTTGTTTTCATGTGATTGAACCTGTTGATTTCCACCAAGAGGCTGAAAAATATGTTGAGACTGCTAGAAATAACAATCTTATGAATCAGAAGAGAGTGTTGGATGAAATCAAACCCCTGGTGGAAAGCAATCCATATCTAACATGGATGTTTATTGACCATCATCTTTATTTCCAAGATGGTAGTTGAGCACGGGCTACAAATATGAACTGAAATAACCTTCCATGTAATCATCAACATGGTCATTAAATGTATGAAAAGGTTGTTAGTCTTCCTCACTGATAACAATATTCTCATGTAAAACAGTTCCACTGTGAATGCAATCAGACTTCCCTGCTTCCTCTGTTATCTCATGATTTTCTTTCAATAATTCAAAGGAAGAAAAACATAATGGAATATAGTTTTCATTTTAAAGTCCATTGATCTCTTCATATTCAACATCATGCCTGGAGGATTTCTGATATGAAACAATATAAACATTTTGTTTCATCAATTTGAAAGAAGCAAAACACAATGGCAAGGTTCTTTCACCTGATTCAAAACCTTCTTCATTTTCTTCACTGTTGTCATATGCACATTTTTCAATTTCTTTGGATTGCTAAACACACTCATTTTCAGATTCATCTTTGACCAATGGCTACAATTTTGTACTAACAAGACCTTCTACATAATAAGTAACAGGGTCATCAAACACATGAGAAGATTGCTGCAATTTCTTGTCAATTTTTTTCAGTGAATGAGTGTAATTTGGCATTAACAAACATTCCTTTGCTTCAATGATAATCTTAGAATTTTCTTTCATCAATTTAAATGGAGAAAAGCATAAAGGTAAAGAATTCCCTTTAGCTGATTCAATACTTTCTTCTTTGTAACTGTGTTATGTAGGCCGATTTCTCTCATTACACTGCTGAGAAGGAACATTTTTTTATAGAGAACATATAACTAGTTGTTCTAGGAAGTCAACATCACAATCATCATAATATTCATCATATATAGGCAAATCAACAACGTCTGCAATGTCATCTAAGAAGAAAAAACTTGGAACATCAACCTACTTTTCAATAAGCTTATTTGCAAATTCATCTTCTTGATTGTATACAAATGAATACATAAAATAACCAGCCCCCTGCTTATCATGGGATGGATCAGAAGCTAAATTAACACCTCCTCTTTCAACAAGTGGAATATTTTTTTTTTCAAAATCATTGGCATTAAAAACTTCAAGAGGGCATATGATATTATTAACTCTCTTTTCAAGATTCAAATCAACTATTTTCTGTTCATATTCATTGTCATGTTCTTTAGCATCTAACTCCTTATTTCGAATCTGTTTACATGCTTGGATATTCTGTTGAATCTCCTAAGCATCATTAAACATTTTCTGTCAAGACTTAGGTCTTCTTTCCATCAGGAGGAAAGACAAATATGGATGAAGAGTTTTTGTATAATGGAGCATGGAAACAACTTTGGTGGGTTGAATTTATTTGTGAAAATTGTAATAAATACTAGAAAACCTCCTGCTGAATGTAGAAATAGTTTCATTGCTTTGCCTTGTCAAGCCATAGAACTTTGTAAATTGTAGATCCAAAGATTTATTCTTGCCCCAAAACTTCAAAACTACATTCTTCAATTCCTCCCATGAGCTAATCGTCTCTGGTTGTAAGTGTTTAAACCAGTCTTTGGTATCCTCTTTCAAGGATTGAGAGAAGACCCTCATACAAAGATCATCATGATCAATCTCAAACAAATATATAAAATGTTTAAAATCTTGGATGTGTTTTTCAACTTTGATGGCATTAGGTTCTCCATCAAACACAGGTAGGTACTTATAGTGATTTGGAGGAAAATCATGAAGAATGTGAGGCAATTTTAAGGGTTTGTATCTATGTTGAATCTTGGAGGGTGTTGGATCAAGTACAAGAGGTGAAATATCAGCCTTGGTTTCATGAGGCTCATCAACTTGGTTATGGTCATCACATGGCTCAGATGGAAAATTTTGATCAAAATCAGTGATACATTGAGGATATATATGTACAACTTTAGGAGGAGGATATAGAATTACAATACTCTCATGATCATCATTTGAATGTAGTAGATAAATAAAAATTTGTTTAGCATGTTTAGGAAAGGAAAACAGGTAATTAATAACAAAAAATATTATGTTTTGGAAAAAACTCAATTTTAGGTACTTATTTTCTCCCATGATGTCCTTTCATACCTATGTCAAGGGATCTCATCTTCAAGTGGAGTCTCTGAATAAAATTTGAAGATTGAGTGGAGTCGTCAATAAAATCTTCAGGCTACTGAGTCCTTGGACAGTGGAGTTTCCATACAAATTTTGAATTCTAGATTCTTGAAAATGGAGTCACCAGGTGAATGATGTACATCCTTTTTGTGTCTGAATACTCTTCACCATCAGTACTCAGATCTGAAATTTGTCATTTCTCCTAGGGAAACTTTTTCAATTTTGTCCCCGACAACGGTGCTAGAATGTTAGCACTCTGTAAATTTTGTCTGGATGATAGACAAACGATAGAGTTAACTATTTCAACCTACTTTAGAGATGGGTACTAGCCTCTTAAACTCGGAGAGGGATCTCTCATGTCACTTGATATTTCTTTGGCATTCGGTGGCTAGATTTAGTTTGTTTTGGGGGTTTTATAAAGTTGTTAGAAAGGAAGGGGAGGGACACTTCAGGCTATGGAATTGAAATTATGAAAGTGAATGAAAATAATGATTGGTTGGTAGAACTCTCCAGAGGATAAAGGGTAAATGAGGTATTGAATCTGAGTTGTAAATTGAGTTTAATGAGAGTGTTAAGAGGAAGGAGAAAACAAATAAATGCATAAGAGAATTACTTAAATGAATTCTAAATTAGTTAAGAAGGAATACACACAGTTTAAATTTCTTAAGCCAAGAGCATCACAAGATGAATTATGGGCCTTTAACCCTTCAATTTAAATAGAATAAAATGAAACTAGAATTAAAGAACACGGGAAATACATACAATGAAAGGAGACAAAACTCATATCACCACCATTAGAATCTTTTCATAGAGACTTCAAAAGCTTCTTCATATATATTCAATTCAACTCCAAAAAATTACAATTGAGTTCAGAAACAACTGAAAGGTGCCCTTGCACTCCTGCCAAAAATAATACATTCAGAACCTCTATCATTTATAAAATTTCGAGTTCCTTTCAAATAGAAACCGATTACAATAGTGAAATGAAACCTTTCATCTTCTTCCCCAAAATAGAAACAGTTACAAATAGAACATGACACGTTTAACTGATCTCTTGTTTTTCAAGAGAAAAAATATGCTTCAAACCGCCACCTGTAATTATCAAACTATAATAGTTATGTAAAATATGAGAATGGTGTTTGTAGATAAGATCATTATGAAGAAAAACCTCTCTCATTTTCTTGAAATTCATCTCCATTTGGCCGGAATATGTGTCACAAAAACATGTCTCGAACAAGAAATCATAACAGAAAAATATGGCTCCAAGATTCGCTTGAATCTCCCAATCCATGACACCTATGTGAAAAATGAACAAGGTTAACGTTCTAGGGTCCGTTCTTGACAATAGCCTCCTTTGAATTTTGAAAACTCATTATGGTTCATCCAGAAATCATCCTATAAGTATCAACTGCTGCGGAAACTCGTTGCCACGTCCTCTTTGAAATATCACTTGTGCTTTTTCCAAATCTGATTTTATTTATCCATATTTTCCTTAAATATTTGGGAATAATATATTTGAATAAAAATAATTCCCAAATAGTTTTTATCCTTTAAAATCAAATTTCCATAATTTAATTCATGCCCATGGTTTTGAAAAACCGTTTATTTCTTCCTTCCCATGGTTTTGAAAACCATGTCTTGTTTTGCCCAATTTTCCATTTCTTTGTGAAAAACATTTACCGTGTCTTGTTTTTTCCAACCATTTCACTGTGAAAAACATTTATTGTGTCTTGTTTTTTCCATTTTATCATTTCACTGTGAAAACCATTTACTGGTTTGTTTCCCATGGTTTTGAAAACCATGTCTTGTTTACCATCTTTGGTAAAATACTTTTGATCTTCTTCTTTTTAAAACCTTTGGATAAAGAATTATCCAAGTCTTCCTTTCACGTGCATCTTCCCATTTAATTCTTTTCCATGGAACTAGACATTAATCTCTTTAATTTGTAAAACTTAAATTTTACCTCTGTAAAACCTTTTCACCGTGGGGAAGAATCTCATTTATTAAAAATTCCATAATTATTATTGAAATGCATTCCTGGAAAATATGTCGCACATAAACTATATGTTAAATGTTTGCATTTATTATATCAGACTTGGGCTGGAGTGGTTTAATCCACACTAGTTTTACCCCCAATATTCACCACATAAGGACATGTCTCCCCAACCAAAAAACATCAGTTTATATATCATCTCGCCTTCACATAATTAACCTCTGCGTTAATTCTACACCCGATATGTATGTGCACCCTCCATCAACCCTTCGACTTTTCCACATTATAATTCACATAATTAACCTCTGCCTTAATTCTATGCCCGATATGTATGTGCACCCTCCATCCACACTCTGACTTTTCCACATTATAAATTGAGATTTGTGCCCATGATTTGTTGTGATGCCATAAATTAAATATTGGATCAAATATTAATATAAATATAAATATATTTGTATTAATAATAATAAACCCTTTTTCTATTTTCTAAGGACTTTGGGAATATGAGGCTTAACGCATGACTTTGTGGATAGGATAAGGGTGCTTAATAAAAGGAATATTTTTTATTTTCAACGGGAATATGAAAATAAGGGTAAAAATGAACGAAGTGATGGAACTAATGGATTTAGATAAACATTAAGGCTATGTATAGGTTTGGGATATTTGCCAATTTTTTTACTCATGGAGGACACGACTATTTTGGATGATTAGTTGAGTGAAGGATTTAGGTGTTGGGATCTTGATGGATCTGGTATTTTTTTTTTAAATCAGAGTGGAAAGATAGCACAAGGACAAGATGCTTTGGGAAAAATTAATGCAAATTAGCATGTGATAATAGGTTCTTTTATGCCCTTCATGTTTGTGAACTTGGTTGGAAACAAGTCCTGATACTCATGCAATAGTTTTTTAATCTTACTAATAGTACCATCATCCCAATAATATCCAACATTTTCTAGATTAGGTGCATGTTCTGTTCTGATATTAACCTTATTAATTTTAATAGGCTGCCCAATAAAAGGTAATTCAATCCCTAGCCCTTCTATGTCTCTTTGACCTTTAGTTTCTGCAATGTTTACATCCCTAGGGTCATCATCCTTATCAACATTAGTATTCTAACAACCCTATAACTATTGAAGAGGTTGAGTCCATTCATCTTCTTCTTGGTCAAGAGGGGGGTTAGGTGCCTCTTCAAAGACCTTTTGTCTTACAATTTGTAAAGCTTGATCTAATGTGGGGTATTGAATTTCAAATAGGAACGTAGCTATAAATTTATGGGTCATACCAAACCAGTCTATAGTGACTAAGCACAATTCTTCTTGGAGATATTAGTTGATAGGCGTAGTATCCAAGGTGTTAATGAACTTATGTACCCACTATTCTTTAGGAATGTTGCTCCAGGATTCCTCACAACTTCACAAATGGTCCTTAGGAAAACTCTCACCTGTGTATCTAACTTTGCAACTCTTATCTTGTTCTGAAAAGTGCACTTTCATCAAGGTGTGACATTGTGCCCACTCTGCAATGTTCTTCTTATGTGTTCCCCACCATCTAGTTGGTCTTTCTTTCAAGGATTCATCTAGTTCCAACAACCTCTATTGTACTTGTACAATTCCTTAAAATTCACATAGAAATGT
>SNQJ01S0010547.1:189635-212942 GCA_010110895.2 Picea sitchensis
TTATCATTTCTTCCATCACTTGGTTCACCCTTTCTGTCTTCCCATCAGACTTAGGATGATAAGCAGTGTCGAAGTTCAGATTTGTTTCGAACCCCTTGAATAACCCCTTCCAAAACTTTGAGGTAAACTTTGGTTCTCTATTAGACACAATTGTCTTGGTTACACCATGAAATCATGCTACTTCCCTCATATAAATATCAACAACATTAGTTTCCTTATGAGTAGTCTTCATAGGAATGAAATGGATATCTTTAGTAAGCTTGTCCAACACCACCATGATTGCATCATGTTGCTTTCTTGTTCTGGGAAAACCTATGATGAAATCCATTGTTACAACTTCCCATTTCCACTTAGGAATGGGTAATGGTTGTAGAAACCTTGTTGGGTGCCTATGCTCAACCCTTACACTTTGACATTCAAAACATTTGGCAATAAAATATGCAATCTCCCTCTTCATGCCTAGCCAATAATATTTGCCTTTGAATGCTGAAATTATTTTCTAATATCTTGGGTGGCCTGCATAAGGTACATTGTTCCTTTCTTTTAAAATCATACTCCTCAATTAAGAAGAGTTGGGTACATAAAATTTGTTTCTATACAAGAGGATTCCATCAATTCTCAATTCGTAATCCTCAACTTTCTGTTGCATTTTACCTTGCTGCAATTTTGTTACCAATTCCATGCATTGCAAATTAGATTTTGTAGCTTCCAAAATTCTATCTTTCAAATATGATTGGTACATGCTAATGGTTGTAGCATGCAACTAATGTACCCTTCTGCTAAGTGCATCAACCACTTTGTTGTCTTTTCCTTTGATATCATTTATATCAAAGTCATATTTACTGAGAAACTCTAATCATCTTCTTTTCCTGGCATTTAGAGTTGTTTGATCAAATAAATATTTCAGACCATTATGGTCTATCCTCATCTAAAACCTCTTTCCCATGAGGTAGTGCCTTCACTTATTCAAAGCATGCACTATGGATTCCAACTCCAAATCATGAGTGGCATAGAGCCTTTCATTATCCTTCAACTTCCTTGATTCATAACATACAACAAACCCATTTTGACTGAAGACTCCACCCAGTCCTTGTTTACATGCATTTGTGCATACAATGAAGTCTTCATTTGGATCTACAATCCTCATAATTGGAGCACTGGTTAACAAATGCTTCAATTGATGAAATATTCTTTCAAATTCTTTTTTCCATTGAAATTTATTCCCCTTTCTTTGCAAGGAAGTGATGGGGTGAGCTATTCTTGAAAACCATGCAATAAACCTTCTATAGTAACCATCTAGACCCATGAAGGATCATACTTATGTCACATTCTTAGGCACTGACCATTCTTTAATGGCTTCTATATTCTCAGGATCCACTGCTATCCCATCCTTTGAAATGTTATGCCCCAAGTAGTCAATTTTGTCTTGATAAAATGAGCACTTGCTCAATTTGGCATACAGTTGATGCTCCATTAGCACTTGAAACACCATCCTCAAATTATGCTCGTGCTCTTATTCCGACTTGGAATATACAAGGATGTCATCCAGAAATATAATGACAAACGTGTCCAAATATTCCCGAAAAACATCATTCATTAGGCACATGAAAACAACTGGTGCATTTGACAACCCAAATGGCACCAATGTGAAATCATAATGACCATGCCCTGTCGTGAAGGCGGTCTTGTTGATATATTCCTCTTTAATCCTTACCTGATGGCATCTTGACCTGATATCTATCTTGGAAAATATACTTGCATCCTTCAATTGATCAAATAGATCCTCAATCCTTGGCATAGGATACTTGTTCCTTATAGTGACTTTATTCAACTGCCTGAAGTTGATGCACAATCTCAATGTCCCATCTTTTTTCTTCACGAACAAGACTGGGGCACCCCAAGGTGACACACCTGGGCGTATATACCCCTTCTTCAGAATTTCTTCAAGCTACATTTGCAACTCCTTTATCTTTGGTGTACTCATTATGTAAGGAGTCTTTGACACTGGAGTTTCTCCAGGCATTAAATTTATAGAGAAATCAATATATCTCTTTGGGGGTACTCCCGGTACCTCCTTGAACACATCTTGAAAATATTCCAGGACTGCATGATCCTCCAAATATGGCACCTTATCCTTAGGTGCTTCTTCCATATGAGTTGAAAATATTTGGCAGCCTTTCTTGTAGCATTTCTTCAGCTGCATTGCTAAAATTTCTCTGATAGTCACTTCCCTAGGAATTCCTTGGACTGTTCTTTGATTTCCTTCCTCATCTAGAAAAGTGAATTCATTTTTATGAAAGTCCAGGATAGCATGATGTTGTTCCAACCAATCCATCCCAATTAGACAGTCATAGGAACCTAAAGGAAAGATTGTCAAATCTTCCCTTGTGCTTAGTCCATTCATGTCCATAAGACATGACTTAACCATCTCATTGAATTTTCTTTTGGCTCCAGTAGCCATCTGCACCAACCAAGATTTTCCATGCTTGTTTCTTGGCAAATGAAAACATTCCACCATCTTAGGATCTATATAACTATGACTATCTCCTAAATCAATTAAAATAGTAATGGTTTGGTTGTTGATCATACCTGCTAGTTCAATCATATGTGATTTCTAATCTTCTTTCTTGTTGTCTAGGGATGCATAGATCCTGGGTATATTTCTACCCATGTCCCCCACTATTTCATCTCGTTGAACATTGTGAACAACTCTCACTTTGTCACTTCTGTGAGGACAGTCTCTAAACATATTATCACCTTTACAACCCCAACATTGAATAGGTGGTTTCCTTGGCCTTTGACCACCTGTCTCAATCATTCTAGGTTCTTTATAAGTTGGTTGTCCCTGGGGATTATTTTTGAAGAATGGTGGCTTAATTCCCTTCTTCCTTTGAACCATCTTGAATTTCTTGTTGTCTTCCAAAGTTTTTTGGAAATTTGGCCTTGCTTTTTGATGATCATATAGGCACTTACCTCACCTTATGGTCTCCTCCAATTTTTTTGGATCATCATATTGTATTTTGTCATTGATGAATGGTGGAAAACCACTCAAATACCTCTGAATATTTATTGTCTCATCCTTGATGAAAGAGACATATATCAACAATTCTAAAAACCTTCTTTCGTACTCATCAATGGACATACTTCCCATCTTGAGTTCAAATAACTCTTTCATTTTCTTATCATAGTACCTCTTAGTCAAGTATTTCTTTTCAAAATACTTCTTGAATTCCCTCCAAGTAAATTTTTTATCTTTAATGTGTTGCACCTGCACAGGTTGATCCCACAACATGGATGCCATTCCTTTGAGTTGATAGATGGCAATTCTTCATTCTGCATGAGAAGAATAATTATGCAATTGAAAATACTTTCTCATGCCCTATTGGCCCTTGGTTTTGGAAGCAAGTGAATATCAAGGAAGAAAAGGCAAAACATGAACTGCGCAGAAGACACAGTGACTGTTACTGGGTCAAAGTGAGAAAAAGAGAAGAAAATATGGAGCTAACCAAGAGAAAGAAAGACATTGGACAAAGAGATTGAGGATGACAAATTAGCAAGGAAGATGGATCGTGGACAACTCATCAAGAGGAAAAAGACACTATTGGATGCTTTGGAACACCGCATGAGAAGGAAGGAAAGACAAGTTGGTGAAGCCCTAAAAATGTGGGTCAAGTTGACCTAGGGTTTTAGACACCTAGGGTTTTGACACTTAGGTTTTAGCCTAAAGGTGTCTGATAACTATTGTAATGTATAAATAGAGGTCTAAAGGACCTGGGATGGGTTGTTGTTGTTGGTGTTATGGATGTTGTTGTTATCTTTGTTATTGTATGATCGAGTGAGGATTATTGTGTGAGAAAGAAGTGCTAAGTGTAGAGCCTTCTGGGGTTGTAATATCTTCAGTTGGGTATGAAGATCAACCCTGTAGTTGGGTGCATAGGAAGGGGAGAGATAGAGAGAAGATGAAGGAAGATCTTCTAGCTGAGAGTGCAGACAAAAACTGTATGCTTCATCTTAATATATTATAAATCACAGTTCTGTGGATGTATCCCTAGGGAGAGGGTGAACCACATATTTTTGGTGTCATGTGTGGTTGAAGCTAAGTTATTTTCCATTTTCTATAATGTGAATTGCATTACGGTGTTAGATCTGATAGATAGTTCTGCAGAGTAGATCTGAACTAGTAAATGATATATGACTGCTATATTGATTTTGTATTGTATCCAATTGATATCCCCTTGGTTGTAGACATCTTTGTCCTACAACCCCCCCATAGCTACTTTGGGTGAGACTGCATCTGCGTCATAGGTGTTGCTGAAAGGGCCAATATTTAGGACTCGGTGGTGCGCTCTTGGAGATGGACTCTAGGTCTACCCGTGTGCCAACAAATGGTTTTGTTGCTAGGACAGGAATCTTCTTAATGGAATGTCAAGGTGGTTTCCATCGAAGACATAGATTCAGAAGTGGATAGAAGACCAAGAAAAGGACTTCACTGAAGCCCAAAACAAGAACCCTAATCTTTGTATAGAGGATTGGTTGGAGAGATATATCTTTACTGATATACACGAAATTGTCTTTGGAGGAATCCATCAGGATCTATATGAGTGGCTAGATAGGTTAGCAGATACCCAATTTGAGATCAGATCTAGGTCACCTATGGTTTGGACGTTGGTGTTGATCAAGAAGGTCAAGAGAGTTGATAATGTCATGTCAAGAGCAGTAGATCACTGGTTTGATAGTACCATTGGAGGGTATATTACTGATTTTGTTGTTGAGAAAGTAGAGTCATATAGCCAAGCCGAGAGATATTTCTTTAAGGGACCCAGAGGAAAACTTTTACATTTTATGAAGTTGAGGATCAAGATGTTATTGCATGAGAAGAACATCTTGAAGATACAGTAGTTAGACGGATCTGAAAAGGATAATGTTCAAGAATTTGGACAGCGATAACGACACAGAGGATGGAAATACATGCATTGGTAGAGCGTTCAGAGAAGTTCATCTTGCGAACCTATTTAAGAAGAACTACAGGTCCGAGGGTTTATACAGTGGAGAAGAGGCAGATTCAAGAGACGAGGAGGATTCAGAATCTACTAGGACAGAGGAACCTCACCGTGAAGAGAAAAAATATTCAGGAACTGCATCAACTATCGAAATAAGTACAGGTATTCTTCCTATTGTTTCAGTAGCCTTAAGTAACCAGAGTAACCTAAGTCATCAGAGCACTGTCACTAGTATTCCATCACATACTCAGTCAGGGAACCTAGGAAGATATATGGCAGACGAGATGAGGTTACCCACCTTTAGTGGAGATGGATTTGAAGACCCTGAACAACACTAGTTTCTCTGCGAAGCCCTGTGGAGTATTAAGACTATCACCGACGAAGCTGTCAAACGAGCTCAGTGTAGTACTACCCTAAGAGATTGCACACTGAGATGGTATATGAAATTTGTCTAAGGATCTACACCTAAACCACTAAATGCTATTAAGACTTCGCTAATTTTTGAATTCAAGAAACCTAAGTTAGAATTGCAGTGCATTATAGAGCTGAAAGAAATCAAGCAGAGAATAGTTGAACTGGTATGGGAGTTCGATTAGAGATTCAAGACCTTGACAGGCCATCTGAGTTTTCAAATCCTAGATTAGCAGAACAAGGAATGGTTCATTGATGCCCTCTTACCACACATCAAAGTTCCTCTGATACAACAAAAGATTTCTTCACAGCCTGAGGCATTGGAGATCACCATGAAGCTAGAATAAACCCCTATGGGAGAATCCATCTCAGGTATGAGTCAAATCTTGACTCAGCTAACTAGTTTGTCTCTACAGGTCGAAGATATGATTAAAGAAAAGGAAAAAGGAAAGAGAGAAGACATCTGGTGTGTCAGATGCAGATTAAAAGGCCATGACAAGGAACATTTCCCCCTATTCCATGAATACTTGACCTCTAGAGCTCTGAGCCCCTTGAAACAAGTTACCCTACCTTGGTGTGAGGTATGCAGAAACAGACATTGCCCTGGTGAGTGCTACTACATGCAAAAATATGTTCAGACACCCAAAAATTTGTATTTCACGTTCTATAAGTCCATGGGACATGATGATAGGGATTGTAGGGCTTACGATCTCATGCATGAAAGGTCAAGCGATATATACAAGATTCAAGGTGAAGTACAACAAGAAGGAAATACTATGCAGTATAACTCCACTGGGAGAGGAAACTTCAACCCTTGTGGTGGATTTCGAGGAAGAGGAAGAGGAGGAGGTATGGGTCGAGGTCAAGGATAGATAATCTGTTACAACTGCACATAGCCTAGACACTTGGCAGGGGACTGTCAGAACCCTTGTACCACTGGTAGCTATTGCAACTCTTTCGAGCATGTCATCGAGGAATGTCCAGCATTGCTAGTTAAACTTCAAGAGAAACGGGGACCTCAACAGAACTCGCAAATATAATTGACCAAAGAAGAAACTTGCGAAGAATACCCTAGATTCATTGTTATCACTAGAGGAGGCATTGTTACAGGATAAGACAAAATGATCCAAGGAAAGACTACATAATAATCAGGAGTCAAGAAAGCTGCAGAGAAGACACAAAATTTTGATGCAAAGAAAGAAAAACAAATGTTCGAGGAGGTAAGAAGAGAATTCAGGCAAGACCAAGGCTCTTCATCGAAGACATGACCAAAAGTAAGAGAATGTGGAATGCCTCTAGAATTCAATTAGTCTGCTTAACCCGGAGATGGAAAAGACATAAGAAAACTTGTCAGTTTCTTGTATACATTTATAGAGATGATTAAAGATGAGAAATCTATACAAGAGCTGCAAAATTTGGTCAGACAGTATGAGATAGGAAGGGTAGATCCTTTACTAAATAAATCATTACATCAACTATCCAATAAGAGAAGGAAAAATAAGGAACTACATCAGAATGCTCAGATTGGAGAGTATGATAGGTCAATGTCATGAGGAAGAAAACCTGGGCAGTGATGGGAAAACCTAAGTTGATCTATTCCCCTATAAGGCTTAGGATGGCTAATCAGTAGGCAGTAAGCCCTTTCGGAAGATTGGAACATGTCCCTATGGACATCGATGGAGTGAGGACATTTGTAAACTTCAAGGTGATTGAGATAGTTGATGATAGTTGTCCTTACCCTGCGTTGTTAGGACTTGATTGGGCTTTCAATAATTCCATTGTGGTTGATTTAAAGAAAAGGCGAATGATGTTTGAGGGATATGGCCTTAGGTTCATCACACTGTTAGATCTCGATGAAGGTCCATGATAAACTGAGCCCATCAGAGAATAAGACCATTCATATGAACTAGAAAACATATACAAATTAAAAGTCAGATAGCAGGATTACATTAATCCTATGACGGATGGAAATTTGAGCTAGCGAAGTGACAACGCATGTTCATCAGACTCAGAAGAAGCACTGGAGAATTGGAATAACCAAATGTATGAAGTATCTACAATAAAATGTGTTAGATTAATCAAAGAAGTACATAGGATTGGCACAACAATATGTAACTTACCCACCTTTGATGGTCTGAATCCTTTAGAGACCTTCATGTCAGACTTTGAAGAAAGTGTACCAATACAACAATGCTTGTTGGCAATGGATGAGGAATTGAAAGCCACACCAGCAAGATGTTGGGGCACACATAAAAACAACATTGTAGAATGGGTACAATGTCATACTCTGATGACAACACGATTCTCAGTGCAAGCAGATGGCTGTGAAGTTAGGTACACAGGTCAAAGCTTCCCAAACGACCATGTGATAAGTTGTGAGGAAGCCTAGCGCAATATTCCTCAAGAGAAGTGGGTGCACAAAATCATAAACATGCTAGACACTATCCCTATCAATTGGTACCTTCAAGCAGAACTATGCCTCATCACTACAAATTGGGAAGGTATGACTCAGAACTACATTTATATTCGAAATCCAATAACCTACAGTATATCAAGCATTACACACTGTAAGACAAAAAGTATTTGAGGAGGCACCTAGCCTCCCTTTGGAGCAAGAAGAGGATGAATGGGTTGCGCCTCTCAAAACTTTGTAAGGTTGTTACAACATCAATGTTGATGAAGACGATGATCCTAGGAAGGTGAACATCATAGAAATAGAAGTCCAAAGAGATGTTGAAGGACCAGGAGTTGAGATACCATTTATTGGACAATCGATCAAGATCAAGAAAGTCAATATTGGAACAGGGAAAGCACCCAAGCTTGCAAATGTTGGAGATTATTGAGATTCTTCCACTATTGACAAGATCATTGAGTTACTGCATGAGTATCAGGACTTGTTTCCAACCAAGTTCACTCATATGAAGGGCATTAAAGGGCCTATGGGAGAAATGAGGATCCCTTTGAAACCAGATGTAAGACCAATCAAGCAGAGACCCTACAGATTGAACCCTAAATATAAAGAGAAAGTGAAGATTGAGCTCGAAAGAATGATGGAAGCAGGGATTATAGAACTGTCGAAGAATCAGAATGGATTGGCCCTATGGTGTTACAAGACAAGAAGATATGAGATCTCAGGATCTACGTAGATATGAGGAAGTTGAATGATGTCTATTTGTATGACCCATTCCCTACGCCATTCACTAACGAAGTGTTAGATATTGTAGGAGGTCAGTATATTCTTTTACAGATGGATTTTCAGGATACCATCAGATCTGGATTTCCAAGGAAGATTGCCATAAGACTACCTACCAATATACAATAATGCCCTTTGGATTGAAGAATTCCCTAGCCATCATTTCCAGGGTGGTATTCGAAGCATTCAAGGAGTTCCTACATAATTTTCTAGAAGCATACTTTGATGATTGGACTGTTTTTAGTTTATTGAAAAATTGTATCAAATGTTTAAGGCTAATGTTGGACAAGTGCTAGCAGTGTCAGATTTCCTTAAACCTGAAGAAGTGCATTTTCTTTTCACCATTTGGAGTGTTGTTAGGTCATATTGTATGCAAGCAGGGATTGCTAGTAGATCCATCTAAAATTTCCATCATAGTTGATCTACCCCCTCCTACTTCATTCAAACAGCTGTGCACTGCATTGGGACACACAGGATATTATAGGAAGTTCATTAAAGGCTATGCCCATATTACAACACCCATGGAGAATCTTTTGAAGAAAGAGTGTCAATTTCACTGGACAGAAGAATTGCAACAGAGCTTCGCCACACTGAAACAAAAAATGGTTACTGCGCCTATGTTGGTTTTCCCATATTGGATTAAAGAGTTTCATGTTCATGTTAATGCATCTTCTATTGCATTAGGAGTTGTGTTAGCACAACCAGGAATAGGAGACATCGACCACCCGTTAGCCTTTGCTAGAAAGAAGCTATCAACAGTGGATATCAATTACACCACCACTGAAAGAGAAGGGTTATCCATGGTGTATGCACTGTAGAAGTTTTGCCACTACTTGTTGGGAGGAAACTTTAAAATGTTTACTGATCATTCCACACTGAAATACCTAGTCAACAAGCCAGTGTTGGGGGGATGAATATGAAGATGGCTTCTGCTATTTCAGGAATATGATTTTGAGATCGTAGTCAAAACAGGGAGAATGAACAAAGGTCATGACCACTTGTCGAGGTTGGAACATGAAGAAGAGCCCACTAGTTTGGAGGATACACTACCAGATGCAGAACTGCTATCCATTAGAAAGATTGATGACCAATTAGCAGAGATAGTCCAATTCCTGTCAAAAGGAATGGCATCGAGTGAATATACAATCACCTAGAAGAAACGACTAGTAGTGCGTGCTACAAACTTTTCACTTATAGCGGGACAACTATACAAGATGGGACCTGATGAGATACTGAGGAAGTTGTTATGGAGGTAGAAATACCATTAATCCTCATCAAAGCTCATGAAGGAATTGCAGGAGGACACTATGCAGGGAAAGCCATTGCGCAAAACATTCTTTGAGCTAGCCTACCTTACACAGAGACGTTAAGGACTATTATAGAGCCTACGATGTATGCCAAAGAGTTGGGAAACAATCTAGAAGAGATAACATGTTGTTAACACCACAACTGACCCTACAAGCATTCACAAAATGGGCCATTGACTTCATGGGACCTATTAACCCACCAGGGAAGTGCACATGAGCAAGGTACATAATTATTGCGACATAGTACTTGACCAGATAGGATGAAGAAAGATTATTCAAGGACTGTAGTGCCACTACAGTTGCACGCTTCATATTTGATGACATCATAACTAGGTTTGGATGCTCGAAGATCCTTATGAGCAATCAAGGCACACATTTCATTAATAAAACAATTGAATCCTCGACCGAGGAATTTAAAGTTCATCATCAAAAGATCACACCTTACCATCCACAAGAAAATGGAACAGTTGAATCATTCAACAAGATCTTGGAGACAGTGCTAACGTATATTTGCAGTGTCAATAGAGACAACTGGGATTTAAGAGTACCAGTAGTATTATGGGACTATAGAACCACTTGCAAGAAGCTAACAATGCAAACCCCCTTTAAATTGGTGTATGGTATTGAAGTCGTTGTCCCAATGGAATATTTGGTACCAAGCTTAAGAATTGCTTCCTTTACAGATATGGACGACACTGGCATCATTCAAGAGAGACTTGCATAGTTGGTCGAACTAGAGGAAGACAGATTTATTGCAGGCTTTCATTTGCAGGTCTAGAAAGAAAGAGAGAAGGCCTACCATGACAGACACATCAAGAAGAAGGTATTTAAGCAAGGTGATCGGGTACTGGTATATGACAGTAAGTTCATGAAGAATCATGGGAAGCTCATAATGCATTGGCTCGGGCCATATGAGGTTGCTTATGTTACAGAATGAGGAGTTGCACAGTTGAAGACTTTGAATGGAGAATGGAAGGAAGGTTTGGTGAACAAGAGCCGACTGAAGTTGTATTATGACAACCAGTTGTCTCACAGCTCTCAGTAAAAGAATGAGGACAAGGGTCTAGGTACCAGGTGTAGCTGAAACTAGGTACCAGACAAAGAAAAGATAGACTGCACAAGGGAGGAAGGTAGGACTAGAGTTGGAAGCACAGGTTGCCCTATGCAGTTCGAAGACGAAGCAAAGCAAAGGGATTAGATCAGAAGTGCCTCAGGATGACTCAAAGGTGATTGTTGGGGTCCTGTTGGCCCTTGGTTATGGAAGAAAGTGAATATCAAGGAAGAAAAGGAAAAATGTGAACTGGGAGGAAGACATAGTGACTGTTACTGGGTTGAAGTGAGAAAAAGAGAAGAAAAGATGGAGCGAAGAAAGAGAAAGAAATAAATTGGAAAAAGAGATCGAGGATGAAATATCAACAAGGAAGATGGATCGTGGACAAATGAGAAAGAGAAAAAAGGCACTATTGGATGCTTTGGAACACCGTGCGAGAAGGAAGAAAAGACAGGCTGACAAAGCCCTGAAAACATGGGTCAAGTTGACCTAGGGTTTTAGACACCTATGGTTTTTTGTATCTAGGGTTTTGACACCTAGGTTTTAGCCTAAAGGTTTTCGAGAACTATTGTAATGTATAAACAGAGGTCTAAAGGACAAAGGATGGGTTGCGGTTGTTGGTGTTATGTATGTTATTTTTATCTCTGTTATTGTATGATTGAGTGGGGATTATTGTGTGAGAGAGAAGTGGTGAGTGTAGAGCTTTCTAGGATTGTAAGATATTCAGCTGGGTGCGAAGATCAACCCTACAGCTAGGTGCACAGGAAGGAGAGAGATAGAGAGAAGAAGAAAGAAGATCTAGTAGCTGAGAGCACAGACAAGAATTGTATGCTTCATCTTAATATATTATAAAGCATAGTTCTGTGGACATAGCCCTAGGGAGAGGGTGAACCATGTATTTCTGGTGTCATGTGTGGTTGATGCCAAGTTCTTTTCCATTTTCGATACTGTTAATTTCATTACGGTGTTAATTTCATTACGGTGTTAGATCTGATAGATAGTTCTGCGGAGTACATATGAACTAGTAAATGATATATAATTGCTATATTGATTTTGTATTGGATCCACTTGATATCCCCTTAGGCTTAGTCATATCTTTCTTGCAACCCCCCCATAGCTACTTCGGGTGAGACTGCATCTTCTTCACAGGTGTTGCTAAAAGGGCCAATAGTTAAGACTTGTTGGTGTGCTCATAGAGTTGAACCCTAGGTCTACCCCTGTGCCAACATGCCCACCAGCCATGTCTCTTCATCTTCATCCTTCTTGTGCTCACCATCAAATGTAGGATTTTTTATTTTATTCATTTCTCCTCATAGCTCATCCACCCCAGACCTCTTATGCTTCCTAATAGGGGATGGACTTGAGTTGTTGTGTGCTCTCTTATTGGAATTCCTCGGGGAGTGTTGGTGATGTCTTATATCACTTTTTGTTCTTCCATGACTTCCTGATTTGCTTGAGCCACTCTCCTTATCCAATTTATTTTCTATTCTTTCCAGGATCTGCATCAAATTCACGTTGAATTATCCATGTTTCTCCCTAGCTTTGATGATCTTTTTGTTATCTACTCGATGAACTTGGGCATATTTATGCAACTTTTTAATGATTTTCATCATGTCCCCTTCTTTATCTATCTCTTATCCATGCCCATTGGAGTTCGATCCTTCAACTCCCAAATGGACATCCATTCCTCTAACTTCATTCTCTGAACTGAAAGCATCATGTGCCTCCTCCATTTCTCTGCACTATGTGACAATACAGTTCGATTCTGTCAATTGTTAACTTTGCAAAATGTGCAGTTAACCAAATTTTTGTCAGGCTAATAGACTTTAAATATTTTCCAGAGTAAACCAATCTGATTCACTAAAAGAAATATCAAATTCCATTTTCAGCGGGTCTTGGTTGGTCAAGAACCCCTTGGGATTCTATCTCTAAGCCCAACTCTATTCTGCAACAATTTCCGGGAGCTTACCCATTTTCTCCAGCCCTTGGTTCATATGTGACCATAGTTGTGACCCAACGTTAATGGTTTTGGCACTTATCCGGAGCCTTGAAGACATCGGGCTCCCGAGCTTCATAGGTTTCCCCCTTTTCCACACCTCACCACATCACTGAACAATGAACTGTCGAACGTGCGTAGAATAGTGGATCCACTGTCCACATTCCTTTCTCAGATCTACGACATATTGGATCTTTAGGGACTCCAACTTTGGCGGTTTCCAAAGCTCTTTCCAACAAATCTCTCGGAGTGTCAAATTGGCATACTCGCGAAGTAGGTTGGATCAATGGTCCACGACTACCTAGCATCCAATGAATGATACCCACTATGGAACTTCAGACTTCAAGGCTCTGGGATTTTAGAGTTTCGAAGCTTCAAGACTTCGTAGGATTTCACCTTTAAACATCCCAAAAATCCTGAATTACAAATCTATGAATACTTCCATGTCACCGTGGTGACATCATTACGTCGTATCACCTCAACACTATGGAACTTCAGAAGCTTATTCCTTCCATTCCATCATGAACCATTTCTTCTAAAGTGTCAAGTCTCTGGACTTCACAAAATGGCACCAGGTGTCCACTGTGACCATCAGAGCCCCACCATCCATGCTCAAGATTAGACCCACGTGGTGAAATATTAGATGCGGACACATGGCCCACTCGAACAGGTGACACATGTCATGTTCTATCAGTCATTTAAATCGTTCATAGTTTCCTAACTCATTGACACATGGCACACTTCCCATGTGTCCACATCATTTTGAGTGACATCAGCAAGCCACGCCACTTTAGGGTTTCAGGAGTTCTAGGACTTCGGAAGATTTTACACCTTTCACCCTCAAATATTTCAAATGCTAAAATCCCAAACTTATTAACCTTCTAGGGTCCACATAGTACTATTGTCACCAACTATGGTGGCAGCACATGGCATGTCTAGGAAAGGTCCATGTCACCACTAGTGACATCATCCTACCATGCCATTTCTGCTCTTTTTCTTCAAGACTTAAGGCTTCGATGGTTTTTGCACCAGCACACCCCATTTCTCCCAAACTCTGAATTCTCGAACAAGATGATTCGTCCTCGGATGATCCAATGGTCATACTTCCCCCACCCCAGATCTAAGATGTAGATCCTTTTGGGACTTCGGAACTTTGGGATTCAGCCCTTTTTTCTCTTATAAACCGTAAACTTCACCTAATTCCTGAAGTCTGAACTAACTTGGAGGTTAACCCTCCTACACCTTTCTCCAGATCTGACAGTCATGAAGGATCCTCCTTCTCCCGAACAGATCCTACAGCCCAATAGACGAATGTTGTGATTTATTTCTTTGTGGTTGTTTCTTAAATACACCTCCGATTCTTCCAAACATAGTCCAAGTGTTCTTTCAACACCCTTTTGGAACTCTGTACATCAAAACTTCTATGGACTTTTTCTCTGAATTTCTCTTTCGTGGCCCATCCAGGTTCCGAGTAGAAACCATGGGCTCTGAACTTGAATTTTTTCCATTTCGACAACAATTATTTTCTGAAACTTTTTCTTCAACTTCCACTAACATGGCCCATCTAGGATCAGTGTTGAAACCATGGCTTTGATACCATTTTATAACATCCCTGACCCCGAACAGCCTAGGCAACACCGCTTCATGGATGTTACACTTAGCTCTGATACCAATTCGTGACATCCTCGACCCTAAACCAACAGGTCAGGCCATGCCACGGAATAACCTTTATGCTCCGATACCTTTTTATGAATTTATATGCATGTATATATAACACAAATTAACAGTTACAACATTTTGTTCATGCCACTTATTCATGCATAAATAATCATTAAAACATACTGACAATATATGCATATAGACAACATATTCTAGCCATACACAGATTAGTGCAAAAATAACAGTAAGCCTACACATACAACATATATGATATATCTAGGCATTACTCATCAAGTTATAAAACATGTACAATTACACAACATACAATCAACAAAGATTTGGTACTTATCCTTCAATAGATGACCACCAACAATGTGCATACCTTCCACGAACCTCCCAGCCTTAGACCATGTTTATCATCATGCTCAATAGTGGGTCACCCCTGAGTTGGGACTAAACTCCATGGGGAAATGGATTCCTAGTATTGGCAAGGGAAACTTGAAAGTCATACATGTCAATAGGAAGGATTATCTCCAAGGGAAATCTCACACTAACAGCCTACAACCTCTCATTCCCCACATGTCTGTCCCACCCCAGGAAGTGTTCCCCTTCTCTTCTCAACAGTCCTTCAGCTGCCCCACTTCCCTTCGAAGGCTTCAACAACAGACTGAACATGAATTATCATAGCACTATAGTTTTATTTGGGCTCCCTCTGGAAAATCACTTCCCCAACAACCTCTCTCACCTGGAGAGAGTTGCTTGCAAGCTTGACAACCTGCTTCTTCAATCCACAGGCCTGAAAACTCCCCTCTTCAAATTACAGGCCTGCCAACCTTCTTCTTTAGACCAACTTCTAACTCAACTCTAGTAAGGGTGATGGAAACAACAAGGCTCGGTATAGCTCATGTGATGGCAGCATCAACAAACCATTAAGATACAACACATCTCTGGAAAAGTATAGGTGTGTTGTGCTTTACAGGATAACACGGGTCAGTTTCACAGGTTTACTAGTTTCAGAGGTGCGCAAATGATGCAGAGGTCGACGATGAAGAGGATGGATCATAGTGTGGATCCCTGGATGAATCAAGAAGGGTGACAAACTTCCAGAGAAATGTAAGGGTCGCGAGGAAACTCAAGACTGGTCTAGACACAAGGATGAGGAGCAACGCCATAATGGGAAGAGAACCCCCAACGAGCTAGATTTCATAGCTATAATTGCATGAACCCAGGTCAACACATGTCTTCCTGTAGCCACATGAGTTCCATTTAGCACTCGTTCCCTTTCCCAAGAACATAGGACAACATCGGTCATGTCCACCTTAGCCTTTAGGAAATAATAATTAAATATTACTCCTTTAGAGGTAACCCCTCTAGATTAGCCCTTAGGCCTAGACACTTAGTCCCCTCCCTTACCCTACATAGTGGAGCTTAGTCCCCCATAACTCTTTCTTTGTGGTCGGTCTACATGCAGTAGTGTAATTTTATTAATGATATGTGCATTTACATATACAAAAATCATTCTCATGGCCTTAAACATTTAGGCTCTTCGGCCTGATAAACATATAATTCTTCAGCTTATAAACACTTGGATCACTAGCCTATAAACATAATTACAATTCAGTAGGGGCTCGGCCTTGGGGTGTTACAGGTAGTGGAGTTTTATAGAGGAAGTTGTGCTTGGATCTACATGAGCGATGAAGGTCGAAGTTGTAGGTGCAAGGGGTTTTTGAAAATCCCTAATTAAGTGGGTCCTTTTTGGTTGCACATAGAGTGTCCTACGAGGCACTCACAGGTTTCCCTAGCCTCATCATGTGAGGCCCCACTAGTTTTCATGTTTCAATGTTGCGAGGATCTATGATATTGAATTTTCTGGYACATGATCTGAATCCTATTCTTGGTGATATCAAAACAGGTTTTTATGTAATTGTTGTATTTAGTTTGATGATGATATTGTATCAGTGACAAGTTAAATATCTTATAAATATTCAAGGGTGGGAGGAAGGGGAAAGGAAAGGGGGTTGTATCCTCCTTCTTGTTGGTGTCAAAGAATATAGGGAGTTGGAGCTTCCTTTAGGTTGCAGCCTATAAATTATGGGGTTGGAGCCTCCTTCCAATTGAAGCTAGAGAACTTGGAAGTTGTAGCTTCCTTTGAATGCAAATTTTTATTACATAAGAAAACATTCAGAGTATTTTCACCTATATCTATTGTGCATTGTGTATCTCTTCTTATTCTCTTTATTGGATATATTATTTAATTGGAAAGTAAAGTTATAAAAGCGACAAATTGTACTTGATATTGATTCNTATCAACACTCACACCACTTTCCAATTTCCTGATTGAACTTCACATTACCCTTCTTTTCATGTGTCTTGGATTGGTTTTCTTGAGTTTGGTGATGTTTTCTCTGTCCTTTGTTCTATGATTTGGGGTCACCTTTACCATACTTATATTGCAACAGATTTGTAGACCCAAACTCCCACTTAGACCTCTACTTAAATTTATGCTTTATTTTGACAACATGTCGATAAGAATCTCCTAGTGAGGATATGTCCAAGAAATCCATATCTGTTTGGATGTACCTATGTAGGACATTGTGATACTTGAAACATAGGTTCCTCTTAGAGTCTCTAATACCCATTTTTTAGTGCAAGGTAAAGAACATATCAGTGTACTCTGACACTTTCTAGTATGTCTCCTAATGTCGAGTTGTCCATATCATGTACTGGTAATCATATCTTCCAACAAGGTAGAATTCCTCCTTGAGGGAATCAAAAAACTTTTCCCAATTGGTTTATTTCCTAATTTTTGTAGACACATCTTCATCATGTCTCTCCCAATAACTTTCCCACCAATATTTGACAAGGGGAAGGACTTTATGGAGTGAAAAAAGTGATCTTTTCAATGTCCATTTTTTTTTAACAAGTTAATAACCCTCTAATAGATTTAACCATTTCTCCAAAGCATATGCATCTATATTTTCTTCAAATAAAGAAATTTTGAATTTAACTGGTACCTTTACTGGTGTCACAACTCCGAAATGGTTTTTTTTTTAAGGTTTCTTGACCACCATTTGCAATCATTGAAGGATATAGGTGATACTTTCCACCATCTCATTCCTCTATCATGTGAGGGATTCCTTGTGAAACAACTTGATAAGATATTCTACTCCATCATTTATATTTTAATCCGGGAAGGAATTTTTCTTAGGCTGGTGAGAGTAGTCTTCCGCAAGTGAAATTATTTTGATATCCAACTCTCTATACCTTGACCTCATTGGGAACATGCACTGAGAAAAAACAAAGAGTATATTTATTCGATACTACCAATCTAGAATATATATAGAATGAAATGAAAGGAAATAATATGAATGGAAACACACAAATAAATGTTGCAAGGATAATAGTAAATACAGTGAGAACCAAATTGTATTAACAAAATAAATAGGAAAAGACTATGAAATGAAAATAAATACAAACTAGCTAGAATGGTGGTAGCTTATCTCTGAATAGAGAGGTGTTGGATATGCCCATTCACAAGAAGACATTACAAGAGGACGGAATTTTATTTTAACATAAAGTACTAAACCCTAAGATGCAAAAACCCTAAATATCCAAAACCATAACCCTAGGAGACAAAGCACCAAAAGGGTTGTCGACCCTAAGGTGGCTAGTTGACATGCCAACTTCCTAGGGATGCAAATTTTGCATAAATCTTTGTTTGGGGTGCATAGTATCTTTTTGGGAAGATATAATTGAGAATTACAATTATTGGTATGCATGGGCATTCCATGGCAACTCCAAGCCCCTGAATGGCCAAAAACCATCGTTTTAAGGCCTCAAAACAACCCCGGACGTTTAGGACCCAAAAAATTGTAGATAAAATACCTGCCAAGATGGAGACCCATGTTAATTTAGTGTAAGAGGTGGTTGTCCACTGATGACCACCTGGATAATTGTTCTTTCTATCAAATTCATGCAAGTCTACCAACACAAGTGTTATTTGATATTACTATATCTTGAAGCTTGCTTCCACAAATATGCCATCTACACTTCCCATTTCGTTGTTTGATTAGAAATAGGAAAAAACTCACATCTGAGAGAAACCCAACTTTTCAATCAATTGAACCAGAGCACCAACCACAAGTATTTGAAATATTGCAACACTAGGAGTAAAATTAAAATGAATGTAATGGATGAAACATACCAAAGTGCTCGTATTTTAACTATTAATCACAGGAAAAAAATCATATGTCTTAGTTCCAATGTTGTGTTCAACATGGAGTGAAACTATATAAAGCACAATAACATCTCTCAAGAAACATGTAGTCATTTTTGCACATGATTCTGCTAGAAAAATCCTTATCATATTCTAACTAGAGTGGAGTCACAAAGATGTATGTTCATTTGTTTATAATCTATATGAATAAAAAAAGTCTAGAGGTGTCAGGGCTATACTTGATAATGGAACACCAATATAGAAAAGAAGACAAGTTGATATTAACTATGAGGTATGGCTATTGTGTAGTGTAGAAGGAACACAAGGAGGATCAAGGAGACTTTAATATGTTCCAATGCAAATGAAATCATCACTTTGGTCGATAGGTATTGCAACTTTACAAAGTGTAAGACATGCATGGAATCCATTCGTTAATGTGATTATTTATTAAATTTTAATTTTAATTTGTTTTTAAACATATTTTTTTCTACACAATTTATTGGCAATAAATGGTCCTTCTTTTCAATCCATTTTTGTTTTAAAATATCTTACAAGCCAAGTATATTATAATGCACCCTCCTAACACTTCCTGAAGAAACTTCAATTGCTTCTTTGGTTGGTACTGTAACTCAACTTACCTATCAAATCATGTTAATTTCAAAAAAGGAAGCTCAAATAATATAAAATCTCTTCCTCAATTTTATACACAACTACCTCATTCCAACAAATATTTATTTATGGATTTAGGAAGTAGTAATATCTTAAAGCATAAATCATGCAGGAAATAACAAAGAAGTATTTAAAATTGATATTTTAATTGCATAATGTGTGTTCTAAAGAAAACATAAATACAAAAGACCTTGAATAAAGAACCATAAAGGAATTTATATTTTTGAACTCTATAAATTTTGAATGAATTCTTATTCTATGAAGTGATAGAGTTCAAACTTCGTATCCTTAAAAATTATTATGGATATCTAAAACATTTTATAAGGTACTGAAGAATTAATATAGCAGTCCATTTGACTAGCTTGAACCTAGAATTAAAGGGAAATACTACCTCAACCTAAATGGGTCATTGGATGTCCTTTGCTCTATCCCCCATGATATTTACACCATCCTCAATATTCTTTCCTATGGCTCCAATATTTTTGAAGTGTTAATATTAAATAAATATGTATGCATTACTAAACAAGGCAATGGAAAAAACATTGTAGGTAAATAGATTACATTTTTCCAAAAACTAAACTAGGCAATGACACAAATACGTAAGTAAAATTTGATTGGAATATATTGAGATAGACGAACATCTACAAATTTCCACATGACCAATATTTTAGATATGTTTCTGAAATTTTTACCTAGAATAATATGCTTTGTATTCTTTTGAAATAAACTGGTGGCACTCAATTTAGACTTTTCAAAATTCAGATATGACACTTCAACCAACAACATAAGTTTGAGACTAGTTTTAGGACTAGTCAAATAACCCTAATTTCCATGACTTGTATCTCAAGAAATAAAATTATTCAAAACTTCAAAGTTTTACCACAAATACTTCACAATGTCTCCTGGTGTTTCTAAAAATTGCATTCTGAAACCTTTCCCAAAACAATTATGGAAAAAATCCCAATATGATTCATTTGAAGTTGATTTTAGGACTAGTCACAAACCCTCACTTCCACAAGCTATATCTCATAAATTATAATGAAATAGTACCTATAATGTTTACCAAATATACTTAGCTATGTCTTTTCAGTCTCTTGAAATTTTCACATTCTAAAACTTTTTCAAAAAAAAAGTTTATATCGAAAATCACAATATGAATCGTTTGAAACTAATTTCAGGATTAATCACAAACCCTAACTTCCACAAGATATATATTAGAAAGTATAACAAAGAACTACCTAAAACGTTTACCAAAAGTTACTAAATATTTCTCTCATTAGCCTTAAATGTTTTATGTTTGAATCATCCTATAAAACACATTATAGCGAAAATGCAAAGATGTCTCGATTGAAGGAGTGAAACCCTAGGATCATATGTTGTGAAACCAAATTTTATAAATAAAACTTCAAAAAATATCCAATGAACAATCCAATTTGAGGGGGAAACCTCCATTTACAATATATGCAATGCACAATACAAGATGATATTATCCTAAAATAGGTCTCCTTTCTATATACAAGAGACAAAGGATCTAATTACAATTAAAATGTCTAGTTGACAATGCTAATATAACAATAGAAATACAACAACTCAATATATAGGGATTTACATGGGGATTTGTCTAAGGGATTAGCATGTGATATTTGCAGATGGCCCATTGTCCTTCCATCCAAGTGTATATGGATGAGGATGAGGGTCCATTGGTAATTGGAGTTGACCAACAATATCCTTCATAATCATATCTTTTTGTGAGCCATTATCGACTATACAATCCACTGAAAAATCATGTGTCGGGTGGACACGAGTGGAAAATAAATGTTTTACACCCTTCTGGAGTAGGATGATGGTGCATCAAAGTAACCTAATTTAAAACACACAGTTAAATCTCCAGAAGATGCATGCACTAATAATCTTATTGAGTTTTCATTTCAACTCTTCATAAGTACTATCCTCTCTACCAGTCTCAATAGGAGAATTATTAGCTCCTTTTTCTTGAGACAATAAAATAAATGGTTTCTTATTATTTAAAGGAAAACATTCAGATATGTCGTGACCTTTTGTATTATAATATCTATATATTTCTCCATGTGTTTTGGCATGAAAAGTAGTATAAGAAGAACAAGATTGATTACTTTTCGTGACATGAGGTGTGGACTTCATGGAAATTATTCTATTCTTGTTGAAGGAGGATGAGTAGTGCTAAAATATATGCTTATCAGAGATATTTTATCCTGCCAATTGTGAGATATTGTGTGTCGTGTCAAGGGTGGTCATATACATGTACTTTATCTCTCGATATAACCTTTCCTAAAAGCCAATTTTAAATTTAAGAATAATTTTCTCACTTGAATAAAAAATGTTGAGAAGGATATATTGGAGATTGAACAAGTGAATATGATCTTGTATAGGAATATTAAAACCATGAAATATGTGGATCCATTTAGCATTCATATCATGTTTTTAATTCGATGGATAGAACGTAAGGCTAAGAGCTTCCACCATCCTTGTATGGGAAGATATGAATTCCATACGCCTACATAGATCTGAGGAAGTTGAATGATGTCTATTTGCATGACCCCTTCCCTACGTCGTCCACTGACGAAGTGTTAGATAATGTAGGAGGTCAGGAAGTATATTCTTTTATAGATGGATTTTCAGGATACCATCAGATCCAGATTGCCAAGGAAGATTTCCATAAGACTACCTACCAATATACAGTAATGCCCTTTGGATTGAAGAATTCCCCAGCCATCGTTTCCAGGGTGGTAGTCGAAGCATTCAAGGAGTTCCTACATAAGTTTCTAGAAGAATACTTTGATGATTGGACGGTTTTTAGTTTATTGAAAAATTGTATCGAATGTTTAAGGCTAATGTTGGACAAGTGTCGGCAGTGTTAGATTTCCTTAAACCTGAAGAAGTGCATTTTCTTTTCACCATTTGGAGTGTTGTTAGGTCATATTGTATGCAAGCAGGAATTGTTGGTAGATCCATATAAAATTTCCATCATAGCTGATCTACCCCCTCCTACTTTAGTCAAACAGTTGCGCACTACGTTGGGACACACAGGATATTACAGGAAGTTCATTAAAGGCTATGCCCAGATTACAACACCCATGGAGAATATTTTGAAGAAAGAGTGTCAATTTCACTGCACAGAAGAATGCCAACAGAACTTTGACACACTGAAACAGAAAATGGTTACTGTGCCTACTCTGGTTTTCCCAGATTGGATTAAAGAGCTTAACGTGCATGTCGATGCATCTTCTATTACATTAGGAGATATGTTAGCACAACCAAGAATAGGAGACATCGACCACCCGTTAGCCTTTGCTAGAAAGAAGCTATCAACAACTGAGATCAATTACACCACCACTGAAAGAGAAGGGTTATCCATGGTGTATGCACTGTAGAAGTTTTGCCACTACTTGTTGGGAGGACACTTCAAAATGTTTACTGATCATTATGTGCTGAAATACCTAGTCAACAAGCCAGTGTTGGGGGGACGAATATGAATATGGCTTCTGCTATTTCAAGAATATGATTTTGAGATCGTAGTTAAGCCAAGGATAATGAACAAAGGTCCTAACCACTTGTCAAGGTTGGAACATGGAGAAGAGCCCACTAGTTTGGAGGATACACTACAAGATGCATAGTTGCTAGCCATTAGAATGATTGATGACCACTTAGCATAGATAGTCCAGTTCCTATCAAAAGGAATGGCACCAAGTGAATATACAATCACCCAGAAGAAAAAACAAGTAGTGTGTGCTACAGACTTTTTGCTTATAGTGGGACAACTATACAA
>SNQJ01S0010547.1:217074-228396 GCA_010110895.2 Picea sitchensis
CCCTTTTTTCTCTTATAACCCGTAAACTGTACCTAAGTCACGAAGTCTGAACTAACTTGGAGGTTAACCCTCCTACACCTTTCTCCAGATCTAACAATCATGAAGGATCCTCCTTCTCCCAAATAGATCCTACAGCCCAACAGACAAATGTTGTGATTTCTTTCTTTGTGGTCGTTTCTTAAATACACCTCTGGTGCTTCCAAACATAGTCCAAGTGTTCTTTCAACACCCTTCTGGAACTCTGTACATCAAAACTTCTATGGAATTTTTCTCTGAATTTCTCTTTCATGACCCATCCAGGTTTTAGGTAGAAACCATGGGTTCTGAACTTGAATTGTTTCCATTTCGACAACAATTATTTTCCGAAAAAATTTCTTCAACTTCCACTAACATTGCCCATCTAGGATCAATGTTGAAACCATGGCTCTGATACCATTTTGTAATGTCCCCGACCACCAATAGCCCGGGCAACACTGCTTTATGGATGTTACACTTATCTCTGATACTAATTCTTGACATCCCCGACCCTAAACCAATAGGCCAGGCCATGCCACAGAATAATCGTTATGCTCTGATACCATTTTATAAATTTATATGCATGCATATATAACACAAATTAACAGTTACAACATTTTTTTCATGCCACTTATTCATGAAGAAATAATCATTAAAACATACTGACAATATATGCATACAAACAACATATTCTAACCATACACAGATTAATGCGAAAATAACAGTAAGCCTACACATACAACATATATGATATATCTAGGCATTACTCATCAAGTTATAAAACATGTACAATTACACAACATACAATCAATAAAGATTTGGTATTTATCCTTAAATATATGACCATCAACAACGTGCATACCTTCCATGAACATGATAGCCTTAGACCACGTTTCTCATCACACTCAGCAGTGGGTCACCCTTGAGATGGGACTAAACTCCATGGGGAAATGGATTCCTATTCTTGGCAAGGGAAAATTGAAAGTCACATAGGTCAACAGGAAGGATTATCTCTAAGGGAAAGCTCACACTAACAGCCTACAACCTCTCATTCCCCACATGTCTATCCCACCCCAAGAAGTGTGCCCCTTCTCTTCTCAATAGTCCTTCAGCTACCCCACTTCCCTTCCAAGGCTTCAACAATAGACCGAACATGAATTCTCATAGAACTATAGTTTCAGTTGGGCTCCCTCTAGAAAATCACTTCCCCAGCAACCTCTCTCACCTGGAGAGAGTTGCTTGCAAGCTTGACAACCTACTTCTTCAATCCATAGGCCTAAAAACCCGCATCTTTAAACCACAGGCTTGACAACCTTCTTCTTCAGACCAACTTCTAACTCAACTCTAGTAAGGGTGATGGAAACAATAAGGCTAGGTATAGCTCATGTGATGGCAGCATCAACAAACCGTTAATACACAACACATATTTGGAAAACTATAGGTGTGTTGTGCTTCACAGGAGAACACGGGTCAGTTTCACAAGTTTACTAGTTTCAGAGGCACGCAAATGATGCAGAATTCGACGATGAAGAGGATGGCTCATAGCATGAATCCCTGGATGAATCAATAAGGGTGACAAACTTCCATAGAATTGTAAGGGTCATGAGGAAACTCAAGACTGGTCTAGATGCAAGGATGGGGAGAAATGCCATAATGGGAAGTGAACCCCCAATGAGCTAGCTTTCCCAGCTATAACTGCATGCACCCAGGATGACACATGTCTTCCTATAGCCACATGTGTTCCACTTAGCACTCGTTCCCTTTCCCAAGAACTTAGGACAACATCGATCATGTCCACCTTAGCCTTTAGGAAATAATAATAAAATATTATTCCTTTAGAGGTAACCCCTCTAGATTAGCCCCTAGGCCTAGACACTTAGCCCTCTCCCTTACCCTACATAGTGGAGCTTAGTCCCCCATAACTCTTTCTTTGTGGTCAGTCTACATGCAGTAGTGTAATTTTATTTATGATATGTGCATTTACATATACAAAAATAATTCTCATGGCCTTAAACATCTAGGCTCTCCAGCCTAATAAACATATAATTCTTCAGCTTATAAACACTTGGCTCACTAGCCTATAAACATAATTACAATTCAGTAGGGGCTCGGCCTTGGGGTGTTACAGGTAGTGGAGTTTTATAGAGGAATTTGTGCTTGGATCTACACGAGCGATGAAGGTAGAAGTTGTAGGTGCAAGGGGTTTTTGAAAATCCCGAATTAAGTGGGTCCTTTTTGGTTGCACATAGAGTGTCCTACGAGGCACTCACAGGTTTCCCTAGCCTCGTCGTGCGAGGCCCCACTAGTTGTCATGTTTCTATGTTGTGAGGATCTATGATATTGAATTTTTTTGCACATGATCTGAATCCTATTCTTGGTGATCTCAACACAGGTTTTATGTAATTGTTGTATTTAGTTTGATGATGATATTGTATCAGTGACAAGTTAAATATCTTATAAATATTCAAGGGTGGGAGGAAGGGGAAAGGAAAGGGTGTTGTATCCTCCTTCTGGTTGGTGTCAGAGAATATAGGGAGTTGGAGCTTCCTTTAGGTTACAACCTATAAACTATGGGGTTGGAGCCTCCTTCCAATTGAAGCTGGAGAACTTGGAAGTTCTAGCTTCCTTTGAATGAAATTTTTTATTACATAAGAAAACATTTAGAGTATTTTCACCTATATCTATTATGCATTGTGTATCTCTTCTTATGCTCTTTATTGGATATATTATTTAATTTGAAAGTAAAGTTATAAAAGCAATAAATTGTACTTGATATTGATTCACCCCCCCTCTCAATATCAACACTCACACCACTTTCCAATTTCGTTATTTAACTTCATATTACCCTTCTTTTCATGTGTCTTGGATTGGTTTTCTTGAGTTTGGCTATGTTTTATTTGTCCTTTGTTATATGATTTGGGGCCACCTTTACCATACTTATATTGCGACAGATTTGTAGACCCAAACTCCCACTTAGAACTCTACTTAAATTTATGCTTGATTTTGAGAACATGTCGATAAGAATCTCCTAGTGAGGATATGTCCAAGAAATCCATTTCTGTTTGGATGTACCTATGTAGGACATTGTGATACTTCAAAAATAGGTTCCTCTCAGAGTCTCTAATACCCCTTTTTTAGTGCAAGGTAAGGAACATATCAGTGTACTCTGGCACTTTCTAGTATGTCTCCTAATGTAGAGTTGTCCATATCATGTATTGGTAGTCATATCTTCCAACAAGGTAGAATTCCTCCTTGAGGGAATCAAAAAACTTTTCCCAACTAGTTTATTTCCTAATTTTTGTAGACAAATCTTCATCATGTCTCTCCCAATAACTTTCCCACCAATATTTGACATGGGGAAGGACCTTAAGGAGTGAAAAAGTGATATTTTCAATGTCCATATTTTTTGAACAAATTAATAACCCTGTAATAGATTTAACCATTTCTCCAAATCATATGCATCTATATTTCCTTCAAATAAAGAAATTATGAATTTAACTTGTACCTTTACTGGTGTCACAACTCTGAATTTTTTTTTTTTAAGGTTTCTCGACCACCATTTGCAATCATTGAAGGATATAGGTGATACTTTCCACCATCTCGTTCCGCTATCGTGTCAGGGATTCCTTGTGAAACAACTTGATAAGATATTCTACTCCATCATTTATATTTTAATCCAGGAAGGAATTTTTCTTAGGCTGGTGAGAGTGGTCTTCCCCAAGTGAAATTATTTTGATATACAACTCTCTTTACCTTGACCTCATTGGGAACATGCACTGAGAAAAAACAAAGACTATATTTATTTGATACCACCAATCTAGAATATATATAGAATGAAATGAAAGGAAATAATATGAATGGAAACACACAAATAAATGTTGCAAGGATAATAGTAATATAGTAAGAACCAAATTGTATTAACAAAATAAATAGGAAAACACTATGAAATGAAAACAAATACAAATTAGCGAGAATGGTGGTAGCTTATCTCTGAATAAAGAGGTGTTGGATATGCTCATTCACAAGAAGACATTACAAGAGGCCGAAATTTTATTTTAACATAAAGTACTAAACCCTTAGAGGAAAAATCCCTAAATATCCAAAACCATAACCCTAGGAGACAAAGCGCCAAAAGGGTTGTTGACCCTAAGGTGGCTAGTTGACATGCCAACTTCCTAGGGATGCAACTTTTGCATAAATCTTTGTTTGGGGTGCACAGTATCTTTTTGGGAATATATAATTGAGAATTGCAATTATTGGTATGCCTGGGCATTCCATGGCAACTCCAAGCCCCTGAATGGCCAAAAACCATCGTTTAAGGCCTCAAAACAGCCCTGGACGTTTAGGACACAAAAAACTGTAGATAAAATACCTGTCAATATGGAGACCCATGTTAATTCATTGGAAGAGGTGGTTGTCCACTGATGACCACCTGGATAATTGTTCTTGCTATCAAATTCATGCAATTCTACCAACACAAGTGGTATTTGATATTACTATATCTTGAAGCTTGCTTCCACAAATATGCCATCTACACTTCCCATTTCGTTGTTTGATTAGAAATAGGAAACAACTCACATCTGAGAGAAACCCAACTTTTGAATCAATTGAACCAGAGAACCAACCACAAGTATTTGAAATATTGCAGCACTAGGAGTAAAATTAAAATGAATGTAATGGATGAAACATACCAAAGTGCTCGTATTTTAACTATTAATCACAGGAAAAAAATCATATGTCTTAGTTCCAATGTTGTGTTCAACATGGAGTGAAACTATATAAAACACAATAACATCTCTCAAGAAACATGTAGTCATTTCTGCACATGATTCTGCTAGAAAAATCCTTAGCATATTCTAACTATAGTGGAGTCACAAAGATGTATGTTCATTTTTTTATAATCTATATGAATAAAAAAAGTCCAAGTATTAGAGGTGTCAGGGCTATACTTGATAATGGAACACCAATATAGAAAAGAAGACAAGTTGATATTAACTATGAGTTATGGCTATTGTGTAGTGTAGAAGGAACACAAGGAGGATCAAGGAGACTTTAATATGTTCCAATGTAAATGAAATCATCACTTTGGTCGATAGGGATTGCAACTTTACAAAGTGTAAGACATGCATGGAATCCATTCGTTAATGTGGTTGTTTATTAAATTTTAATTTTAGTTTGTTTTTAAACATATTCTTTTCTACACAATTTATTGGCAATAAATGGTCCTTCTTTTCAATCCATTTTTGTTTTAAATTATCTTGCAAGCCAAGTATATTATAATGCACCCTCCTAACACTTCCTCAAGTAACTTCAATTGCTTCTTTTGTTGGTACTGTAACTCAACTTACCTATTAAATCATGTTAATTTCAAGAAAGGAAACTCAAATAATATAAAATCTCTTCCTCAATTTTATACACAACCACCTCATTCCATCAGATATTTATTTATGGATGTAGGAAGTACTAATATCTTAAAACATAAATCATGCAGAAAATAACAAAGAAGTATTTAAATTGATATTTTACTTGCATAATGTGTGTTCTAAAGAAAACATAAATACAAAAGACCTTGAATAAAGAACCATAAAGGAGTTTATATTTTTGAATTCTATAAATTTTGAATGAATTCTTATTCTATGAAGTGATATAGTTCAAACTTAGTATCCTTAAAAAATATTATGGATATCTAAAACATTTTACAAGGTACTCAAGAATTAATATAGAACTCCATTTGACTAGGTTGAACCTAGAATTAAAGGGAAATACTACCTCAACCTAAATGGGTCATTGGATGTCCTCTGCTCTATCCCCTATGAGCTTTACAGCATCCTCAATCTTCTTTCCTATGACTCCAATATTTTTAAAGTGTTAATATTAAATAAATATGTATGCATTACTAAACAAGACAATGGAAAAAACATTGTAGATAAATAGATTACACTTTTTCAAAAACCAAACTAGGCAATGAAACAAATACATAAGTAAGATTTGATTGGAATGTATTGAGATAGACGAACATCTACAAATTTCCACATGACCAATATTTTACATATGTTTTTGAAATTTTTACCTAAAATAATATGCTTTGTATTCTTTTGAAATAAACTGGTGGCACTCACTTTAGACTTTTCAAAATTCAGATATGACACTTCAACCAACAACACAAGTTTGAGACTAGTTTCAGGACTAGTCAAATAACCCTAATTTCCATGACTTGTATCTCAATAAATAAAATTATTCAAAACTTCAAAGTTTTACCAAAAATACTTCACAGTGTCTCTTGGTGTTTCTAAAAATTGCATTCTGAAACCTTTCCCAAAAAAGTTATGGAAAAAATTCCAATATGATTCATTTGAAGTTGATTTTAGGACTAGTCACAAACCCTCACTTCCACAAGATATATCTCATAAATTATAATGAAATAGTACCTATAATGTTTACCAAATATACTTAGCTATGTCTTATCAGTCTCTTGAAAATTTTACATTCTAAAACTTTTTCAAAAAAATGTTTATATCAAAAATCTCAATATGAATCATTTGAAACTAATTTCAGGATTAATCACAAACCCTAACTTCCACAAGATATATATTAGAAAGTATAACAAAGAAGTACCTAAAATGTTTACCAAAAGTTACTGAATATTTCTCCTCGGTAGCCTTAAATGTTTTATGTCTGAATCATCCTAGAAAAAACATTATAGAGAAAATGCAAAGATGTCTCGATTGAAGGAGTGAAACCGTAGAATCATATGCTATGAAACCAAATTTTATAAATAAGACTTCAAAAAATATCCAATGAACAATCCAATTTGAGGGGGAAACCTCCTTTTACAATATATGCAATGCACAATACAAGATGACATTATCCTAAAATAGGTCTCCTTGGTATATATAAGAGAAAAGGATCTAATTACAATTAAAAGGTCTAGCTCACAATGCTAATATAACAATAGAAATACAACAACTCAATATATAGGGATTTACATGAGGATTTGTCTAAGGGATTAGCATGTGCTCTTTGCAGATGGCCCATTGTCCTTCCATCCAAGTGTATATGGATGAGGATGAGGGTCCATTGGTAATTGGAGTTGACCAACAATATCCTTCACAATCATATTTTTTTGTGAGCCATTATCGACTATACAATCCACTGAAAAATCATGTGTCGGGTGGACACGAGTGGAAAATAAATGTCTTACACCCTTCTGAAGTAGGATGATGGTGCATCAAAGTAACCTAATTTAAAACACACACAGTTAAATCTCCAGAAAATGCATTCACTAATAATCTTATTGAGTGTTCATTTCAACTCTTCATAAGTACTATCCTCTCTACCAGTCTCAATAGGAGAATTATTAGCTCCTTTTTCTTGAGACAATAAAAGAAATGTTTTCTTATTATTTAAAGGAAAACATTCAGATATGTCGTGACCTTTTGTATTATAATATCTATATATTTCTCCATGTGTTTTGGCATGAAAAGTAGTATAAGAAGAACAAGATTGATTACTTTTCGTGACATGAGGTGTGGAATTCATGGAAATTGTTCTAGTCTTGTTGAAGGAGGATGAGTAGTGCTAAAATATATTCTTATCAGAGAGATTTTATCCTTCCAATTGTGAGATATTGTGTCATGTCAAGGGTGATCATATACATGTACTTTATCTCTTGATATAACTTTTCCTAAAAGCCAATTTTAAATTTAAGAATAATTTTCTCACTTGAATAAAAAATGTTGAGAAGGATATGTTGGAGATTGAACAAGTGAATATGATCTTGTATAGGAATATTAAAACCATGAAATATGTGGATCCATTTAGCATTCATATCATGTTTTTAATTTGATGGATAGAACGTAAGGCTAAGAGCTTCCACCATCCTTGTCCATATTGTAACTGGATTTTGATTTGTCACTCAGTCTGCAATCAAGGGTTTGGAGAGTCTTGTAAACTTTAATTTGGAAAGAAATACTTTCTCATCATTGAGAATTAGGTTATATTCAAACTAGTTGTCCATATGAGGATCCAATTTTCAAGTACTTCTAGATTGTGAGATCCATCATAGATTGGCACCTCGCACTTGGCACAATGGGAAGATGGATTGATAACATAGATTTTGTTAACTTCTATAGCTAACGTTGTAGTGACGTTGGCCAAGTTTTTTACCCTTTTGGAAAGCATCAATATTTCCACAACTTGTGTGGTTATTGTTCTAGATGCAAAGGTAAACTTGCAAAGAAAACTACAATAATTATTCCAAGAACATATCTAGATCTCCTTTAAAAAAAAAATTTATTTCATGAGAGTGAATAAAGAGTTTTTAAAAGAAGATCAATACTCATAGTAAAAATGTATCATCATATACAAGGTAAAATAAAAATGATATACCCTTATATTAAATAATTATTACAAGTGAATCGAGTGTACTAGATGCTAAAGGTCATGTGCTGAATCTATAAGCCACAAGTTGAGTGTGTATGGAATGATTTGAGGGATTAAGGTTGAACTAGGGAATGCAATCCATGAATTGAAAGATTAAGAGTTGAAATATGAGTGTGTGGATGCCTCTGGGGTTCTTGAAGATAAATTATAAAATGTATGGCTAATATATGCATCGTACAACTACATATCGAGGGTGTTAGGACGAATCAAAGTGTATATTGTGTGAATCAACTATTTGAGGGACAATTTAGGTTGTATGCCCATGAATATGAAATGTGAGGGTCAAATAAGGGGTGTACGAATATGTATTGGATTATTGAAGGCCAAAATACAAGTCGTACAACCATGTACATGCTATTTTCAAGCCGATTTCAAGTTGTATGACCACAAATTTTCTATATGAGAGTCGAATTAAGGAATACAACTAATCTAAGGGCTTGAGGTTATCTTTAATGTGGGAGAATGGATCCAAACACAAGTTGGTCACCTTAGATTACTATATATTGTGCCATAGAGGGAAAAGGAAAAGCCATGATCTCCCAATTCTAATCTAAATCAAACAAACAAAGAGTAATGAACCCAAATCCAAGGTTGGATTAGAAGCACTATGATGTGGAAAAATCCCACACAAGTGGAGTTCTACACTAGAGGTGTTAATAAACCAATATATGACATAATGTTTATTAAACAAATGAAATGCTTATGTAACATTACAAGAGGAGAACTAACTCAACAAATTTATGAGATAAATACTCACTAGTTCTTAATAACTAGCAACAAATAACAACAATAGAGATAGTTGGAGAAAGGCTCCCAACTACTCCGGAAGAATAGGAAATTGAAAAGTCTTGACAATAATAATCTCAATAATGCCTACACAATACAAATAATAATACATATGTCCAATATGCTAAGTACTAAAATACCTATTAGGGAACTTCTTCACCCTTTGAGTTTGACATCGATATTATTTCTAGCATACTTACTTTTCAAAGTGATTAATACTTCAGTCTTCAAGATTGCTACCTAAGAACAATAAATAACTTACCATTTTTGTGTGGAAGACTTGCTTTCCTGCTTACTACACCAAGGTAAAGAACTTACTCCATCTAGTTTCCAAGTCACTCTTACAGTTGCCTAGAAACTCATCTCAAAACCTACTACATTACCTCAAGTTTGCTCAGATGTGATGAAGATTTATTTAACTAATATGATACCATCATTCATGTTAGTGATAGTGGTGAATAGCACCAAGAATATCTCAAAATCATCCTTGATACCATCTATCATGAACATACATTCTACCTAGTTTTTTCTTTATAAACTTGAGTTTCTCCAAAGTCCATTTCAAAACTTGAGGTTGTGTAACATTACCTTGCCTCAGCCATGGTGTCTAGGCCATATTGTGCCAACTAAAACCAAACTACACATATTTAGTTAATGTTTTCTCGTAACTTCTCCTTAAGCTACAGTCTTTAAAATGCAATTAATTCCTACTCAACAAAGTTCATTCAATAGTATGTACACATCCAATTGTGGCCTTTAAAACATCCCACAATACATATACTTATACAATTATTCAATACTTATACAACACAATACATTGCAAGGAACATAACATTCATCCAAGTAAACAAACTACAACACACGTGTATAGGTGGCATCCAAGGTAGAAGCCTTAAATTTATTATGAAAAATGTTACAGATGTACAATAAGGGAATTGTAACCTTCTAACTACAACTATATTATAGATGTACAATGAGTCTAATGAAATATTACCTTTTTCATACTACCCAACAAACTCGTACAATCCAACCCTTAAAGAAACCATAGGCCTACCTCCTGCAAAACCTATCCTCTTCTTCCTCTCACTTAGATAGTGTAATTTTCCCCTACTGTGCCAACCATGAACTTAGCACAATCATAGAGCTACTTTACATGTGTGTGAATTTTTTATGCACCAAACACATAAATAACATAAAAATAGAAAGAGAACTAAATTCATGCCTTAAGAATGAGAGAGAAGAATGAATGATAAGCCTCTTCAAAGGGGAAACCTGACCCAGATTATTTTGAGAATGACATGAAGACAAAAATATAATAGATATATAACAAGGAAATACACAAATATAATGTGGAAAACACAAAAATATAGTGAAAACCAACTTATATTAATGAACAAGAGAGAAAAACATTTTAGAACACAAACTGGTAGAATGGGGTAGCCTATCTCTGAAAAGAAAGAGATGTTGGCTACACTTCATTCGCAACAAACTTTACATCACACTCCAATGCCTTCTTAAAGGGCCTCCTTCACCTCAATTATATATGAGAGAGTGAGAGGAGAAAAATTCTCATGATGCATGTGGGATAAATTGGACTAAGTTTATAAAATGCCATAGGCATGTAAAACACTAGGAATTCCTAGGCGATCACCCATCCCAATACTACTCTAGCCTGAGCGCGCTTAACTACAGATTTCTAATGGGATTCGATGCATTAATGCTATGTTTTATCCATGTACATAAAACCACTAGGAAATCATTACATGATGTCTATAATCAAACAATGAAGATGACATTACATTTTGTAGTGTCCCCAGCCACCCAATCTGGGGCATGTTACTACAATTCTGCTATGTTCAGGTTATGATACCAATTTGTAGTGTCCCCAGCCATCCCAGGGTCGGGCCATGCCACCTTATATAAATACTCACTTTCATTTTCGGAACATATCATAATTAAAAAATTAAAAACAAACATCTATTTTTTGTTAACATACACAGAATTATGTGGAAATCTACAGTAAATAAACACATGTGTAACATACAACATGTAATTAAGCATATATAAATAGTACTTATC
>SNQJ01S0010549.1:0-21107 GCA_010110895.2 Picea sitchensis
CTATCATTTCCCCTTGATCCAGAAGTACCAGAAAGTTATGAAGAGTACATATTTTAACTTTTCTAAGTCAGTTGGACATGAATCCAAGGACTGTAGAACCTTGGAGATGATGAAAGAAAGGATTGCAGATACATATAAGGTGCAGGATGAACATGTAACAAGAAAATCTACACAGCATCCACAATATAATTCTACGCAACAACCATAGTACAATCCCACGCAATAGTTTGCAACACAACCATAGGATAATGCACAATAGTTTCAAGGGAAATAATAGTATAATCTTGCACAACAGTGTGCAGCACCACAAAAGTACAATAACACACAACCATAGTATAATCAAGGACCTCAATATAACACATCACGCAGAGATAATCAGGGCAATAGAGAAGGCCTCAGAGGAGGAGGTTGTGGAGGAAGAGGTTGAGGACCAATAGTGTTTCATAACTATCAGAAACCAGGGCACTATGCAAGAAACTACCCACAGCCACCTGTGAAATGTATGTATTGTCGCGTAATAGACCATGAAACAGAATATTGTCTAACATTGTTTATAAAAATATAGGACAAGAGGAACCAAACTAATTAGAACGTGCAATGGATCGGGGTGGAAAAAAATAATAAGACTAGAAGAATATTAGCATAGTGACTAGAGGTGGAGCTAAAATAGGAGAAGATGCAGCCAAGAAGGATTAGGACCGGTACCAATGGGTTAGGATGAATACAACACCTGAACAGAAGTTTGATGCACACAAAGAGAAAGAGAAATTCAAAGAAGCTAGACAAGAGATCTTGAAGGAAAATATTGCGTTCACTTCAGGAATGAATCCAGTAGATGAGATACCATTCTACGACATGCCTTCATTATTTGATCAAACCAATCAATAGCAGTCTTCAAAACAATTAAGTAACTTAAGAAACATTTTGGGAGCTTGTGTCAAATTGTTGAGTGATAAAAATTCCTTACAAGTACTCTAGAATTTATTAGAAAAGTGTAATCCTGGGGAAGAGGGGGTAAAATGGGTAAATCAGGTCCGAAAGAAGAGAAGAATCAATAGGGAATCTAGATTGAATGCCAGCATAGGAGATTTCGATATGAGGGATATTATACTAGACTTAGGATCTGAAGTTAATGTTTTGTCAAAGAAATCTTGGGAAGATATGTGAGAACCACAATTAGGGTATTAACCTATTCAGTTGAAGTTGTAAAAGAAGCACATAGTGATGCTAATAATAAGTTTGAAGTGGATTCCAGTTGATCTAGATGGTGTGTGCACCATTGCTAACTTTGAAGTCATTGACATAGTGGACAATACTTCGCCATATCCAACATTGTTGGTTCTGGATTGGGCCTTTGATAACTAGGTTATTATTAACGTGAAGACAATGAAGATGATATTTGAGTACGGAGAATAGAAAGTTATTGCACCATTGGATCCCTTAGAAGGAGGCAAATATGTGGAATCTGTGACGGACAATATTCTAACAGAAGATGTGAATCGATTATACAGGACTACTGCACATGAAGAAGATTATATCAACCCAAATGCAGATGGAATGATCAGTTGGAGGAGTATTAGTTCTTGTTCTTCATACTCTGACACGGGACTAGAAAATTGGCATCATCGATTACATGAATTATCTACCAGGCGATGTGCCAGAATGACGTGCACAATGAGATGGGTTGGTACAGAGGTAAGAGAACCTCCTACTTTTTATGGATTAAATGATTTAGAAAACAATTTGATGAAATATGAGGTAGAATTTATGTAAAATTAGAGATTACCAACACTGTATATTTCTTTAAAAGATAGACTGCAATATGGTGGGGTACATGTAAGGAAAAGATCAATAATTGGTTCTAGTGCAAAAGGTTACTACACATCAAATTCAATGCAAAGAAGGAACCCAAATATGAGGAGAAATATGAAGGATTTGGACAACCCCAAGAGCATGTAGATAAGTGCATAGTTCAGTGGATATTATAACCACAAGAAGAATGGCCACACCATTTTATTCACACACTAGAAGGAACTCTGAAGAACTAGTACACAGAATAGGAACAACGCAAAGAAACTACCAATTGGGAAGAAATACAATAGAACTTTGTAGTTACATTTTCCTTTGAGAATGACTGTCCAGAGATGGATATAATGATGAAAATGGTAATATATAGGATATTTGAAGAACCGGAGTTTGAAATAATTCCATCATCTCAGACGTAGTCTAGCCAGACAGTCAAACAATTGCTACATTGTTATCACGTAGCATAAGCATAAGAACCAGTAGAAGATAATTTGTGCAACATCCAGATCCCAAAATTGGAAGGTGAAAGGGAAGTAGAAGGCCCCAAGTTGTACTCAAAATATTATGTTGCACCATTAAATATCAAGAAGGTCAACATTGGAACTGCACACAACCCAAAGATGGATAGTATTGGAGATTATTTGAATATTAATGAGATAGTAGAAAGGAACAAAGAATTACTGCATGAGTACAATGACTTATTCCTAGCAACATTCTCATAGATGAAGGGGTTAGCATGAGAGCTAATATATATGAATATCCCATTGAAATCAGAAGCAATAGCGATCCGACAAAGGCTGTACAGATTGAATCCATTGTACAAAGAGAAGGTGAAGACAAAACTTGACAAGATGCTAGAAGTTGTTGTTATAGAACCTGTAGAAGAATCTAAATGGATCAATCCCATGGTGGTGAAAAAAAATAAGAAATGAGGGATTAAGATTTGTGTATATTTGAGAAAATTGAATGATGATTTCCTACATGATCTTTTTCCTACCCATTTTAGAGATAGACTTTTGGAGAATGTAGGGGGTCAAGAAGCTTATTCTTTTACAGATGGATTTTTAGGATAACATCAGATTAGGATAGCACAAAAATGTAGACACAAGACAACATTTTATACAAAGTGTGACTCATTCCAGTGTATAGTTATGCAATTTGGACTAAATAATGCACCAACCATTTTCTCAAGAGTAGTAGTAGCATATTTCAAGGACTTTATTCCTAAATTTTTGGAGGTTTACTTGGATGATTGGATAGTGTTGAGTTTGTTGAAATATCATGTTGAAGTATTAACGTTGATGTTGGACAGATGAAGACAATGTCAGATATCATTAAACATTAAGAAATGTATTTTTAGTGCACCTTTTGGGATTTTGTTAGGGCATGTGGTGTGTAAATAGGGTCTACTGGTTGATCCTACTAAAATTGTTGTCATAATTAACTCACCACTACCAAGGTCAGTGCGCCAATTGAAGAGTACATTAGGTCACATAGGGTATTATAGAAAGTTCATAAATGGATATGCACAGATCATCGTGCCGATGGAGAATATGTTGAAGAAGGATACTAAGTACTGGTGGAATGATGAATTCCATAAGAGTCTGGATATTTTCAAGGAGAAAATGGTTGTTGTGCTGATTTTAGTATTTCGAGATTGGGATAAAGAATTTCATGTGCATGTATATGCATCCGCAATTGCATTAGGAGAAGTATTAACCCATCCGGGAGAAGGTGATATAGATCACCCTATTGAATTTTCAAGTATAAAGTTGTCATATTCATAGCAGAACTACAACACTACAGAAAGAGAAGGATTAGCAATGGTGTATGCTTTGCAGAAATACAGACATTACTTGTTGGGACAACACTTTAATATGTTTACAGATCATTCAACTCCAAGATACTTACTTAATAATCTAGTGTTGGGGGCAAGGATATGCAGATGGCTACTCTTATTTTAGGAATTTGACTTTGAAGTTGTGGTGAAGCCTAGAAGATTGAACACAGGACCAGATCACCTATTCAGGATAACAAATGGAGAAGAACCCAGTAACTTGGAAGACAACTTTTCATATTCAAAATTGTTTTCATTACAAATTGCAAATGAATATTTTGGTGACATAATTGAGTTTTTGAGTATAGGATTTGCACCAAGAGAATTTACTACTGCGAAAAAGAAACATTTGGTTGTCAGAGATGCAGATTACCAGTTGATTGCAGGTCATTTATACAAACTTGGAGGAGACATTATCTTGAGGAGATGTGTGATGGATCATGAAACACCCATTATTTTGGTAGAAGTGCATGAAGGTATTGCAAGAGGACACTACGCAGCAAAATCTATCACACAGAAGGTATTGTGCACAGGATTATGGTCACCAACAGTTCATAAGGATACACAAGAATACTTTCAAAAGTGTGATGTTTTTCAAAGAGTTGGGAAGCCATCCAGGAGGGATGAGATGCCACTGAGACCATAGGTTACTTTACAAGTGTTTGATAAATGGGAAATAGATTTAGTAGGTCCAATTAATCCACCGGCAAGAATTTCAAGAGACATATATATTATTACAACGATGGAACACTTGACCAGATGGGAAGAGGAAACATCAATAAAGAATTGTAGCGCAGTGACTGCAACATGTTTTTTGTTTGAGAATGTAGTGAAAATATTTGGATGTCTAAGGATATTGATGAGTGATTAGGGGACTCACTTCATCAACAGTACAATTGAGGTAATGCTTGAATAATTTAATATATACCACCAAAAGAGTACTCCTTACCACCCTCAAGAAAATGGAACGGTGGAATCCTTCAAAAAAAAATTGGAGAATGCCTTGATAAAGATTTGTAATGCAAACATAAATGATTGGGATTTGAAGGTACCAGCAGTACTTTGGTCCTGTCGAACCACTTGCAAGAAAATAACCAAACAAACACCCTTTAGATTGGTGTATGGACAAGAGGTAGTAGTTCCCTTATATTATTTAATGCCAATTATGTGCATTGCATCAATTAGAGACATGACAGAAAATGTCGCAGTGCGGGAAATATTGGCTCAACTGATGGAATTAGAAGATGACATAATCATGGAAAGTTTCCATCAAGAGGTAAAAAAAGAAAAGGATAAAGCATCGCATGATATAAATATCAAGAAGAATAAGTTTAAGGAAGGATATATGGTTATCCTCTATGACATTAAATACTTGTAGCACCTAAGGAAGCTCAGAATGCATTGGTTAGGGCCATATCAGATAAAGTCGATTACAAATGGAGGTGTTGTACAGCTGCAAGAATTAATAGGAAAGGAAGTATAAGGAATTGTGAAAGGTATTCGACTAAAACTATATAGGGACATTCAAACTAATAACTCTCAATAGTTGCAGTGCAACAAGTAGGCTTGTACATATTGTAAATAGTAGGAGCTAAAAGAAGAAAAAGGAAGATAAAAATAGATAAATAAAGAAAAATAAAAAAAATAAGTAATTAAGAGGAATAAGAGAGAGACAGATAATTAAAGGAACGAAAACGTACAACAACCAGTGCGACATAATTTGGAAGATTGTATGCAGAAAAATTAGACACTGCGTAAATAACAGTAAAAAGTGAAAAACAAAACAAAACATTAATGACCAGGTTTATAAAAATGGAAAAGCACGGGCAAGTTCGAAAGTTAGTGAATTTTGAGAAACCGAGCACTTGAGAGCATGAGAAAAGGGTGATTAAGAAAGAGGATAATTCAGTCGATTGTGTGCAAGACTAATTAGATGGCACCCATAAATTTTGGCACTCCTAGCCAATTTGTACGAGTAACCTGACAATCAGATAGGAAGAAAGAAAGAATGGAAGAACCAGAGAATTTTTTGGAGCTGGAGGAGTGAAAACATCTGAGACCAAATCAATCAGTCCCACCAGGATAGATGAAGAACTATCAACCATAGAATAGCTGCAAGCGGGTCGGAGCATGGAAAACCCTAACGGCAGCGCGAACAATGGTTCTGAAAACCCTACAGAATAGGACAAATAGAAACAACAAGTTGTAGAAGAAGTTGAAGGCCAACATGAAATGGAGGGAGAAGAAGAAGAAGAAATTGAGGATGAAACCACAAAAGAAAACCTATCCATGTGTCAAAAGAGGAAAGAACCAATCGTAGTGGAAATTACTTTACCCCATCTTCCAGATGTTGTAGTCGAAGTAGAAGACATGTTAGGGAAAGTTCTAAAGCTAAAGTATGTGGACCATGATATAAGTGACACAGGGAAGTTTCTTGAATTTTCACAGGAAGCGTACTTGGAAAATAGGGAGGAGGTAGGACCCCTAGGGAATCCTATTTTGGAACCCGTGCAGTGGGTTAAAGGTCTCTATAATTCAGGCATTATGAATCTGTTGGACATACCACATTTTAGGCGAGGTAAAAATGTGGGCCTTTGTGTGGAACAATTATTAGCCAAGGTACATGGAGGTATCATGTGTATGGACATGTCGGTCCCCATAGACATGGATCTCATAGATAATATAACAGGGTTTCCTACCAATGTGGTAAAACCAGAAGATTATTTGGACAATAAATCCAGAGATAAAGAATTTGCAGAGGAAGTGAAAGAACAATTAAGGAAAAACAAGGGAACCGGAGGACTAATCATCAAGGATATTAATGACCATGCAACCAAGTTTGATACAAATATGATGTCTTTCAAACTATTGAGAAAATTGATAAAGGAAGAATCCCCAATAGGAGTGATAGCAACAATTGTGCAATGCATAAAGGGCATAGTGTTCAACTGGTCGGCATACTTGTTGAATAAATTGTTGGTAGATTGTAGAGATGCACAGGATAATGGAACATAATTCCATTACTCCTAATTTCTAATACTGATAGCATTGGTGGCATGGAAGGAGCCCAAGTTTTCATCTTTTCTAAACAAGAAGGGGAAATTTTATGCAATGCGCTATGAAACTTTGTGGCAAGCAAAGGACCCCAAGAACCAGTAGGCCAACAATGCGGTATCTTCCATGTTCTTAGAGGATATGCAACAGAAGACAACAAATGTATGGAGGATCCCAATTGAAGTGGTTCAAGGAAATGAAGGGATTGCTAATTGAAAAGCTTCAAGACATCATTTATGGATTCGGGCCACAAGGGACCCAAAGAATAAGTGGATGGAAATGAGATATTGTACGTCATGAGAAGAAGTAGACTAGATTGTAAAATATTGTCATGTGCAGTGGAAGATTCCAGCAACAAAAAATAAAGGGAAAAAATCTAAAGAGCCAGCAAAAGCAGGAACATCCAAAAAGACAAGCAATCTAGCAGATATTACAAGGAAGGATGCAGAGCGCAACTAAGATTTAGGAAGAAACACAGCCAACAAGAAGCCAAGAAAGAAGGAGACAGTTTCAAGGATAGAAGTAAAATGGGATGGCGATAAGGGAGATAGCTCTGGCCCCAAGGAAGTAAATTATGGGCAAGAAACAAAGAAGAAAATTGAAGCACAGACCTCAACCACAACAAAGAAGAGAACATGAAAACATGATGAAGAAATAAGGAAAAAAATGAAGTATCACAAGAAGCTTCCAACCATCATTATTATAGAGGAAGATTCCAAGTTTGTCGTAGCAAAAGTCCAAGATAGAGGAGAGGATTTAGTACACGCAACAAAGGCACAAAGGGAAGAAATCAGGGAAAAATTAGTATAAGTACATGACATCTTATAGAAACTGCAACTAAATAAAACACATCATCTAGCAACGCAACAAACAAAAAACGAACAGGAAACATCAGTGCAGAAAGAGCAAGAAGAGATCGTGAAGACAATAGTAGTGAGGAGTGACAGATTCAAAGTCACACAAGAAATGTTGGAGGTGAATGAAAACACCATGCAGAGAACAGTAAATGACATGGAACATATGGATTTGGTACTAGCACAAATACCTATAAAGGTGTTATATGGACTACAAGCGAGTGTAATGCAGAAAGTATAGTCTAGAGCTAGGTCGGATGCCACCAACCTATCACTCGACCACGAGGTGAAGGAGATTTTACAAGTGACATGGGAGCAGATCATGCTGGAAAAGGAGGAAAAGAAGAAATTCATAGATAATTTAGAGAAGAATCTTACAGAGGTATATAGGAGCATACCAGACTACGCATAGGAACAAGAAGTTACAACAGAAGAGAAGATACAACAAATTGTACAGACCATGGAAAGATACAAACAAGGAATATTGGATTTAATGGATAATTTAACTTCTAGAACACCTCCAGAAGTGTGGGAGCAGAGAGAGAAAGAGGCTAGTGCACATGTAGAGAGTATAGCGCAATAGGTTAAGAAAGTGGCATAATTGTATAAAAGGATTGGACATATTTGGACCAGCCTAGAAGAGGATGAAAATATCCAGCAAACTGGAGCAAAGGGAGGAAAAAATGAACGTGGTGGTTCAGGACTTGATTAAGAGGTAGAAGAACATGGACATATACATAAGAATGAGGGCTTGCAGGAGATGAAAAACTTAAAGGAAGAATTAAATGTTGTGCATGAGGCGAAACAAGCAAGGCAGGCTTAGTTAGAGCCATTTCAACAATAAGCAGAAGGAATGATAGACAAGATCCAAATAGAGAAAGGAAGATGGTAACATGAACTATCAGAAAGCAGAGAAGTACTAAGTGATCGCATAACATCGTAGGGTTTGGAAACACTAGTAGGGAAGAGCGTAGAGGCTAAAGAGAAAGCAATAGAATTAGGAGAGAAGTTTCATGCACTGGAGGTAGCACTGTAGAAGGCGCACTAAGGCTAAGTGTCTTGGTATGAGCCACATGTTAGTATTGGGTGCCTATTGGAGAAGGCATGTTTGGAGAACAATGCAGCAAGTGAGGAAGATCAGACCAAGAAAGAGAGTGTGCCTAATTTTGAGGAAAAGCAACACACGCGGTAGGATTTGAGGAAATCTGACACAAATGTGGTCAAGACCTACCCATGTTAGGGTTAGGGTTTTGGGATGTATTGCAAGGATTTTAACCCAAGTTTGTAATATAAATAAAAGAGATAGAAAATAGGTTGAGGTATCTAAGATCTGATTGTTAGAGAGTGAGTGTGACAAGTTTATTTTGGAGAACCTATTTTGGCATTTTTGGGAGTTGAAGTCTGTTTTGAGAGTTTTAGAGCTTGGATGAGGTCAAAGCAGCTTGGGGTCATGTCGCAAGTTGTGGAGTTTGGTGCGATCATGTTCCACCTCACTACTCTTTACTATGATGTAATGTGTGCAGTGCCTTTTGATGAATAAGAAAAGAAGCATAAGATCTTTGTGGATTTATCCCCAGGGGGTGAACCATGGTAAAACCATGTGTGCAATGTGTTTTAATGTGTTACTATTTCTGTAGTTATCATTGAATGGTTATATAAATCAATGGATGATTTATTTATAGCACACAATAGATTAAATATGAAAATGAATGAATGAATGAATGCATCTAATGAATAGTATAATAGAATGCATGGTTAATTAGAAATAAGAAGTAAGAAATAACATCCCCCAATCCCTTCCATGACTTAATACATCTTCATCCTCCAGTCCTCCATAAACCATCTTGGGTGAGACTATGTTGTGCATTTTGTGCACAGTGTAGCCCTTTGGTCTACTAGAAGGGTCGATGGTAATAAGGGTTTTGTTGGAGAACTAAGGTAGAACCCAAGTCAGCCCATAAGTCTAACACTGCATATTCTTTAGAAAGTGTGAATATTTCTTGATTCTTTAGTCCTTCATTCATGTCTGGTTGTTCAGTCTTCTTGATCCACTTTTGAGAGTGTCTTGATTTCTCTATACTTGTACTCTAAGCTTCCATCCTTTCAACATTATCTTCCTTCCAAGTTTATATGCTATAAGAATCACTCCTCATTGAATGTCTCCTTGAATTCCAAAAATCTTGAGCTTTGTGGGCAAACCCATTGTAGTTGTAAAATCTCATGGTGTGACAATGAGAAGCAATGTGTCCCACTTGATTACATATCCAACATTTTAGGGTGCTATGGAGCCTTCCAACATCTTTGCTTGCATAATGTTTGCAATTCAAATCTTTTTTATCATAATCATTACATGAGAAGCAGTGACCATGAAAAACATTTTCATACCTTTCCTTTGGTGTCCACCTTGAAGGTGTCTCTCTTCTGAATTTTCTTTGAGGTGTAGGGATGGCTTCTTGATGTATTATTTTCTCTGTTCTTCTGAAGGTTTCCTTGCTTTGTGTAGATGCTTGAATTTCAAGTTTTCTTCCACCTTTTGAGAATGAAGTACTTACCACATGCTTCTTAGAAGTGCTATCTTTAGAGTGTGCAGCTTCCTTATTGTATCCATGATGTGATTTATCATTAGGTGATATTTGAAAATTCAATATTTCATCTAAGATTGTTGAGTTTTTCATGAACCTTTTTGACTTCTCAATTTGGGTCTTCAAATTGACATTGACTTCAAGGATTTTGCTAAACTCATCATCTACCTTCTTATTTTCTTCTTCTTGACTAATTATATCAGTCTTTAGTCTCTTGATCTCTTCTTCTTACTTCATTACTATTTGACTTAATTCCATGGTATTCCTTTGGTACTTTTCTATTGCTTCCTTAATCTATTCATCAAGATCAAAATTAGGATCAAAATTTTACTGATCATCTTCTAACACATCTAAAAATTTATCTTTGATCTTTAACAAATATTCCTCTTCATAAGGATTATAGTGAAGACTTGTAAGATCCCCTTAAGGCTTGTAAGGCTTATAGTGAAGGCCTACTCTGATACCAATTGTTGGAAACACCAACCACACTGAGAGAGGGGGGGGGGTTGAATTAGTGTGAGGCTCTTTTTCACTTCTTACAAAAATTTAGTTAGAAATAACCATTTAGTCATTATTCATTACTTCCATTCACAAATAGTTGTTTTCATGTAAACATATCTCAACAACATACAACAACAATAAACCATCACCATAAAGAACAAAAAGGATAGTATATATATGTGTAAGCTTCTTTTGTATTATATGTTACAGGATACTACAATCTCGAGGGTTTATCAGCACCAACTCAAAGATAGCACCAACTCTCAATACAAGACTCAGCCTGTAGATCTCACTACCAACTAAGAAGAGGAATCCAACCCTCAAGTGAAACACCCTTCTTGTAGACAGAATCCAATCTGTCAACAGGTACACGACCTATCTATATTGCAGCATGTGTATGTACGCGGCCTTCCTATACTACAACACACGTCTGTACACGACCTCCTCCACTGTCAGACTGTGTACACCTTCAGAAAGCTATCATTTTTGAAACTTTACAACTTCTTCCCTTCGAACCCTTGTTGCCTATGTAAAATACACTTGTAACCTATCATTGCAACCAACTTGTCACTACCCAACATGTACCATCATCAACCACAAAAAAATATATACCATCCAACAACCTATGCATGTTCCTCGTGCATATACCATCACAGAACATAGATATATCTCAACCATATAAAAATAGAACCATTCAATCAACCAACCAACATCTACCATATCCAAACATCATAACACCCATACAAAGAATGTAACAATCATTCACCATACCATGAATAAATATAAGCATAAAGACAACATATAACCATACTTGAACTTTTGTAGCAGATCTGAACCTATAGAATGATATCCTAGAAACTTGCTTCAGACTTCGGGAACATGGCACTGGCATCTACTCACACTTTTCTTGGCATTTTCAAATATACGCACCCTGGCCTTCTTTAGTCTGTGTATGTATTCACTTTGTCCCACTGCATCCCATGTACAACTTCATAAAAATAGGGTTTTGTGAACCTCTAAAACTTTCACCGTCGAACTTCCTTTCTACCTCAAACTTGTGGAACTTTCGATGCGTCCATGAGTACCTAAAATGATTCTTTCACCAAAAATAGATATTCAATATGCTCAATATATTCCCATAATAAGAGACCCTTTCTCTCTTATTTATACTTCTCCAAGTAGATTCCTCTAGGGGTTATATTCTAACCAACTTATCCAACTTCCTTATTTTGGGGATAACCCACTTCTAACCATGTGTCCACTTAAAACCACTTATTCCACAAATAGTAAACTCTCCACTTCTAGTTGCAACTAATTTATTTTTAATTGTTTTCTTGTTGCAACCACCTAACCCATGACTAACCACTTTGACTAGTCAACTTCATCTAGGAACTTCTAGAATAATTTGACTTCTTTGACCTTCTAGGGGATTCTATATAACTCATAAGGGTTCTGCAACTTCACATGGCCATAAATATCTAACCGTGAGGAGTTATGTGACGTTCCACATATCACCAGAAATGGCATGATGACCACTATCCATCTAGAATAGTCTCACTTGAAAATCCATTGATATTCATTACATTATTACTCAACCAAAATCTACATTGTTGGGGCTACCAAACCACTTAACTATTTGGACTTCACAAAGCATCTTCCCGTGAGGGATTTCACCATAAGGGAACCACTTTGGAGTTCATACATATGGTACTTCCTATCCACCATGACATGACATCAATGATATAACTTCTAATTCCTATCAACCAACACAACACTATGACACCACTTTACATCAACCCTTTGGCATCAATTATACCACGAACATCAATCCTTTGACATCAATTACAACAATGAACACATGATCCAGAAATCAATACATCAATGATAAGAACACGTTACTTAGAAAATACTTGACATCAATGACAACATGATACAACATGAAGATGGTATTGATAATGTTTTAGATAAAGAACTTGAAGAAGTTGAACCAAATGTAGGAGACAATGTTCCTCATGATGATATAGATGATGATAGGATTGGAAATGACGACATTGATGTGATGTTGATATGGCCAATACTTACAACATCAATTCTGAAGTGGATGATACAGATGTTGAGTTGGATGAAGAATAATATGAATGATATCGAAATGTTGAAATGCAGGAGGTATATTGTATTTATATTTTTTTAGTTTATTTGTTCTCTTTCATTTACCTTAAATTTTTGTTTTCTTAGTTTCTATGCTTGATTCTTACTATGTTGCTTTCAAATATTTTATAATAGATCAATTTTGTACTGGGGAATTGAGAGTGATGTGAGGGATGGGGGGGTCATATGAGTTTCCGCGTTCATGCAGTTGGCCTTGTTCAATAGAGAATATATTATTCTTGAAACCAAGAGAAACTCATTTTGGTTTATACCATCATCTCCAATTATAAATTTGGTTCCTCTTAAAATTTTCAAGTTTGTCCATTAATTACCACTTAGTGGAAATTATTCTTTAATTTGATCCCATGAATAGGGACTTGTGAACAGGGACAATGTTGAAATTTTTTCAGTTTGTGCTTGTATGCACTGAAATTTGACATGGTTATAGTAGATGCATTCATTGGTGGTATGGGATTGTTTCAAGTCTCAAATATGAATCACTCAAAGAATTAAAAAATAAAAATGACAAAATTAGAACCTAATTGTGAATAATATGAAATTATACATCATTGTATTTGTCATCATCGTTAGTAATATCGTATTTCAATGAGGTCGTTTGAATCAACATGTTCGTCGTTCTTATAGCATCTTCATCAGAAGTTTCCATAAACAACTACCATTGAAAGGGGGACCCCTACCCCTAACTAAGATCCTCCTCTTGCAAGAAAAACAATACTTTCAAAGGAATGTTTTTGTGTAAGCCATCATAATCAATTCAATGGCTAGGTACCTTGGTAACATAGGTGTAGCTAGGTCACATCTAATGTTACCTTGCAAATATAGTGATAACACAACTTTATAACCAACTATCTACCTTAATCAAGTAGATAAAAATTATGGTGCACCATGTGTAAGAAAAAAAGGCCATTTGTCTAGTGAGTCCTACCATAGGGAAAGGGGTTACACCTAACCCTACACTGAGTTCCTTCCCTAGGATATATTCAATTTATTCATGTGAAGTTTATAAAACTTATGCACACCTACCCAAGGTGTGTCCCATCCTCTAGAAATATTAATCATTACTGACAACATTATTTTGTCACTTATGTCGTTAGGGGTTCAGAGTTAAAGTGATCAAATTTAAAGGAGATAATGATTCTATGTGTTAAGTATTATTGGATGAGAGGTTATACATGAGGGTTATAGAGGTTATGTGATATACTAATTATAAGTTAAGGGATATATGGGTTATAAATACTAAGGGTTATAGGGTTCACATAAGTTATGGATTATGGTTTGGAGATGATAGTGCTCGTGTATTATAAGGGTTATATAGATTGCATGTGATAGAATTTTCATGTTTGTTGTTAAATAGTTTAGGGGTGTTAGTTATTTAGGGTTATATAGTTTTTGGGTGATAGGTTACAAGTGATTTGAGTGAGCAATTATGGGGCTTATATTAGAGTTTATAAGTAATATTACGTTACTTTTATGGGTAATATTAAATTTTATATAAGTTAGGTGTCAAGAATTATTTTTAGGTGTTATAAGATATATGGTTTACATGAGATATAGCATTTTTAGTTGTTATTAGATATATAGTTTACATGAGATATAATATTTAAACGGTTACGTATTACAAGTATTATGGATTAAGGGATTGAATTTATAGCGTATAAGGGTTATAGGGATTATACAATTTAGTGAATATAGGTGTTAGAGGTTGCATAGATTATATGGCTTTTATGTGTTAGAAATTATAGAGGTTAACATGTAGGGGTTACAAATATTAAGGGATAGAATTTATTGGAATAGGGGTTATATGGAAGAGTTGTTAGGGTTAAATGAATTAGGTGTTATAAGGTTTAAGGAATACAAGAGTTAATATTTATTGGTGCTATGACATATAAATTATAGGGGTGATAAATGTTAAAGGGTTACAGGTGTTGAAGGTTATAAGGGCTATAGTCTTTAAGTGATGATAAGGGTTAAGACTTACAAGCATTAGGGGTCATAATTTTTCTTTGTGTACATTAAGGTTCATTATGGTTGGGGTTGATAAAAGTTAAATTGATTAGATATTAGGGGTTAGTTGTGAGGGACTATAGTGGTTATGGGTTGTAGTGTTGTGGAATAAGAGATTATAGAGGTTAAGGGTCATATCCAAATGGGTGAAAATTACACATGTATATAGGTTTTATAAATTAAGGATTAAAGTGAGAAGTTATAGGTGTTTGGTGTTATGGATTCGTTGTCATAAGGGTTTAGGTTTATAGAGATTTAAGGTTATATTAGGGGTTACTATGGATTAGTGGTACAATGTTATAGGTAGTGGGAGTTATATATATGTTCTATATGTTCTAAGAATTAATGATAATATGAGTTAATGTTTATAAGGATTAAGAATTATATAGGTAAGAGTTAAAATATTTATGGTCTATTGGCATTAAGGGTTAGGTGTAAGAGGTTATTAGTATTAGGTTTTATGAGTTAGGAGATATAAGATTAAGGGTTATGCTAGTAGTTAGGGGTTCTATGGATTAGGTTTTGCAATGGTTAAGGTGACTTTAATGTGTGAATAAATTTAATAATGAGATGGTTTTTTTTTAAATCATCATTAAATTCAATAGTGTATCTACTTATACAATGAATTTGTATCAAAAGTAGTCACATGTAACACTTTCTCATAATTTTTTAGAGCTTCAACCAGGAATGTAACACATTATTGATGTGAAAATGGAATTTATAGGAGGTATCCTCTTAAATGGTGTTTATAAGTATCCATGTGACAAGTAGCCACATTATAAAGATTTTAAATTTTAATCTCGTGTCTAATTATATTTCGTAAGTCTCTCCAGAAAGATTACAAGTAAATAAAATGGCACTGGTATAACAATTATTATGTATGGAAATAAATAAGTATGGATTAATATAAATTTATATTAATTAAATGTCATTAGCCAAATTCCAAATGCAAGTATGATTAATTAAAATATATATGTGGCCCACAGGGGTATAGACCGATTGTCAAGTGTCGTGTAAATTGAAGGAAATGTAAAAAGGAGGTCTCAAGTTTGATTCTCACCCCGATATACACGTGCCCCATGCTTGCGGAATATGTGGATGCACCTAGAGATTATAGAGGTAGCAGTCAGGAATCGCCCCCATGTCACACGAGTACGAGAACCGTGAGTTGTCGATTCCGCTACTCACAAAAAAATATGTGTGTGTGTGTGTGTGTTTTATACATATGTTATAACATATAATGTTATTAACATATGTTATAACATTATATGTTATATGTTATAAGATATAATGTTATATGTTATAAAATATAACATATGTTATATGTTATAGAATATAACATATGTTATATGCTATAGAATATAACATATGTTATATGTTATAAGAATCAACCGGCCCCATTAAAAATGCATTCCTTCAACATCTACAATCGAACGACACCCATTCAAATTACATCCCCGCGCCAGACCCCATGACAGAGAGACCCGTCACATGCCCTGCAAACCTTGGACAACACCAAACCCACATGGAAAAGTGACAACATGACCACACGACAAAGACCCCTAGACCTTGAAAACCTACGCATACAAGAGATAGAGTAAACCCACGTCCAAGGAGCCAAAGAGATAGACCGAGGGCATCGATAGCAACAGATCAAGAGCCCACCTAGACCAAAATTGGCGTCCACATTAGTAAATGTTTCATTTTCTTTTTGTCTTTTATTCATAGTTCCTTCTTTCTCTTGGCATGACCAATTTTTGTTTTAGCTTGTGATTGAGGAAGGGAAAAAATGATAAAAAAGAAAAATCCTTCAACATCATTGCCTTCATTTCAATTCATGGCCTAGTTCACAAATGTGGTTGAATGTTTTTTCTTGTTTCCCTCATTTCAATTAATATGTCCATTAAATTAATGATAGAAGAGCTATGCATGCATTTGTATTAAACCTTGAACCTATGCCACCATGCTACTGCTCTAAAACTAGTCTTGAACTTGCAAAGGTTCACTCACAACAACCAATGGTTAAAAACCTAACATATTATATACCATTAGAAATGTATCAAATATCCTACATAAATCCTACAGGTGTTTATCCCTTTGGATTAGATTCTGAACATAATTTGATTAAGAATTCATGACAATGGAATTTTTCCATCTAGATGGTGTGCAACTTGAACCCTGAGTTGGAGATCACAGCTGCAGATCCTAGCTGCTACTTTCAGTTGTGGATCCCTGATATTCTATATTCTTCAACTCTTCATCATTCTACAAGGATATTTTGGCTTCAAAATTCAGCATTCTCACACTCTATAACTCAAAATTAGGGTATTACTCTCCCCTCCCCCTTATTTTGGTATTTTCCATCTAGATGGAGTGCAACTTGAACCCTTTATAGACGATTAGGGATCCGCAAAGTAGTAGTTAGGATTTGCAGTTGTGATTTTCCGCTCATATGTATAGTGGAATATATAAAATACAATACTTATGAAAAGAAAGAAAGAGTAATGATATCTACTTGTGAAGTATGATAATGCCTTAAAGTAGATGAATTTTGTATATGTTGTAGCTAAGCTTCTTGAATGGAATCTGCAACTTGGATCTGTAGCTTGGTTATAGAGATAAGAAATGTTATAGACCAAGAAGCTGAAAGAAGATGTTTGATGTGAAAGCTTGTTTTTTCAGCAGCTTAAAAAATGTTGAGATGGAAACTTGGAAGAAACCAAGTCTTCTTCTTTTGTATATGCACCGAGGACAATGAAAAAATAAGGGGGAGGAGAAAGTGATACCCCAATTTTAAGTTATAGAATGCCAGAATGTTGAATTTTGAATCCAAAATATCCTTTTATAATGCTGAAGAGATGCAGAATGTAGAAGATCAGGGATCTGTAACCAAAAGTAGCAGCTAGGATCTGTAGTTGTGATTTGTAGATCATATGTACAATGGAATATATAAAAGAGAATACTTTTGAAAGGACAGAAAGAGTAATGAGATATGCTTGTGAAGTATGATAATTCCTTGAAGTAGTTGAATTTGTGATATGTTGTAGCTAATCTCTTGGTATGGGATCTGTAGCTTGGTTATAGAGATAAAGAAATGTTATAGACCAAAAAGTTGAAATAATATGTCTGATGTGAAATATTTTTTTGTTGGAAACTTAAAAAATGTTGACATGGAAACTTTGAAGCAACCAAGTCTTCTTATTTTGTATATGCACCGAGGACAATGCCAAAATAAGGGGGAGGGGAAAGTAATACCTCAATTTTGAGTTATAGAATGATAGAATGTAAGTAGACTGCCACCACAAAGTTATATTGAGATGGTGTTGGAATTTCAATGGCATCTCCAGTGGACACATAGTTGTGCTAATAAGGATAACCACTAGATTATTTTCTGCAAAATGGGGGAAATGTAATCCAATTCATGATATGGTAGGTTGGAGGAAATTAAAACATTCCCAGGATCTCATGTAATGTAATCCACACTAAAATAAGTCTTATACCTTCGTCCCTCCTTTGGTGGTCTCTGTCATGGAGTTGGGAAGTATTTTTCATAGATTGGGTCTCAACTACAACAATTGGGAGCATTGATATCATCTAAAACACTCTATTTGGGCATGTGCACTACTTGTAGTGGGGGATAATAGATAGTGGGTGTTGTTGTAATATGTTAACATATGTTATAACATAATTAATTAAAATGATTTATAATTACTTAAAATAATTCATAATTACATTTCACACGTTTCAATTGATTCTTATGCTTTGATGCCCCTTCACCATCCCATCCAAGTTTTCATATTGTCTTCATCATTATCACTTGCTTGTTGTTTTCTTATCAAACAATGTGACTTATTGTCTTTTTCTTGTTCTTATCTTACTAGTATGACACATTTGTTGGATTACTGAGGGCGGGGGGGGGTGTGAATCAGCAATGAGAAAATATACAACTTTTTAACCACAATTTATATTCCTTCAACTTAATCAACCATGTTCATCAGTTCATCACCAATATATTATTGTATCACAAACATTAACATCCATCACTACATAACAAATGTTAATAAAGAGATCCACACAATACATAGTACACCAATATTTACATGGAAACCCAATGGGTGATAAAACCAGAGAATGCTTTTATTATATGTCAAGAATTACATTTAAGGAAGCACCAACTTCCAATTATCTGGCTCCAACCCCCTAGTCTCTCAGGCTCCAACCTGAAGGAAGCTTTAACTCCCTAATTCTCTGGCTCCAACCAGAAGGAGGCTCCAACCCCTTGATTTCTCCAGCTAGAAATGGAAGGTGGCTACAACCACCTAGTTCTGAGGCTCCAACCTGAAGGAATATCCAACTCCCTGATTCTCCACCACCAATTGGAAGGGGTCTACAACCCCCTTTCCTTGCCCTATCATTTCACCCTGAAATATAAGTGTAAACCAATTGTCGCTACAACAATCACCACCATTGTCACTGCCACTGACAACCTATACCAACACTCTATCACAACCTGAAACAAACTTCTTCAAATATTTCCTACAGATCCGCAACCTATCTATACTATAATAAGCGAGTATCCATGACCTTACTAACTGCAACTCGTGTATGTCTGTTTCTATCCTCACTGCAACTCGTCGACTACCAAAAACTCACCTAGTTTCATTGTCATTGTCTCTGCTTATGTCAAAATTGCCACTGTAAAGATGATACTCAAAACCTGTCATTGTAATCTCATCAACCAAATCAGATATACTTACCAAAACCACTCAAACATATGCACAATATCATAAATATTTCCATCAACCAAGACTACTCATACATCAACTAGATGTACTATGCCACACCATCCATAAATCAAGTTCAAACAATACTACCAACAAGTGCCTTCAACAATGTACCAAGCATGTACCAATCATGTGTCAACTACACATCAACTATGACTCATCAAGATATACCAAAATCATCAACTATATGTTCCAACATGTACCCAACATGTAACTCAACCATATACCAAAGATATATACCAATATAACCATCAAAATTTATCTACCAATACATCACACTTTCCATAACCAAATTTCATAAGCCCTCACTTTAAACAATGTGCCAAAACCTCACTATTATGTAGCATCAAGAATATATGAACCATATACCAAGATCACTAACAAATACTTCTCACAATGTACCACAAGATATACCAATAACACTCAGACATGCACCAACGATATTCTTCAATAGATCTTCCTCAAAACATTTACTACAGCAGATACCATACCGCCAAGAGAGCATATTCCAAACCTCACAAAGTCATGCCTCAAGAATGCTCCACAACATCACTAAGATAAAATCTCAAAACATAACCATGAACATACCTTTAACTATGTAGTATCCCTGATGTATCTAATCTCTGACAAACATACTTGTAGTCTCTCCTCAAATACTACAGCCCGGAACAAACATATTCCTCCTTTCCCTTTCTATAGATCTTTGCTTTCCCCTTCTACAACTTGTGGGTATCCGTGCTTCTCTATGCATATGACCCATGGATGTACATGCCCTATACTTCTTCAGCTCGGCAATAACCTCATAAACCCTAGAACAATCTCTTCCTTTGTAGCTATGAAACTTTCGTTCCTTCATAACTTTGCTACCTCATACTTACGATTTCTTAGATTTGTCAATGTATACCTGCAAATAACCTTTCATCAAATAGATATTCAATAAATTTCAATAGATATGTAGGTGCAAATAGGAGTCCCTTTCTCTCTTATTTATACTTGTCAAGTTCCTTCCGCTAGAAGTTTCCTTGTAACTATTTTACCCCTTTCTCCACCTTATAGGGATAACCCACTTTTCTTTTCTTTTTTGTAAATAAAAAAGATGATAATACTTCTATTCAATCCAGGAAAAGAAAAAAGTGATACATCAACTTGTTGATTGCAAAAGATCCCCAGAAAGAGAACACGAGACCACTACAGACTAGCCTGTTCTAAAAGAGAGCCAAAAGGAATGCATGGGCATAGCAAGATGAAACATACAAGATAAGGAGAAAGGGTAAGATCATTATGTTGGTCAGAGAGGATCCTTTCTACATTCTTTCTTACGAACATCAATCCAACCATAGGAACTGATAGGCTCAACAACCTTTTCCACCAAATCCAGGTGGTCTGAGGAAATGTCAGAATCTTGAGCTATTGAAGCTAAGGTTGCTTCTTTGCCACTATTTGAATTATCCGATTCATGAGGATGTTTCTGAGTCCCAGAGAGTGGGGTTGTGGCAATTATTATGTCATTTGATTC